>PVJO010026246.1:0-21421 GCA_004026905.1 Hystrix cristata
AACCCTTCTCCACTGTTGGTGGGAATGTAGACTGGTACAACCACTATGGAAATCAGTGTGGAGATTCCTCAGGGAACTAGGACTAGAGATTCCATTTGACCCAGCTATTCCACTTCTTGGTATCTTCCCAAAAGAATTAAAATCATTATACCGCAGGGATATATGCACACCCATGTTTATAGCAGCACAGTTTGTAATACCTAAATCATGGAAGCAGCCCAGATGCCCATCAACAGCCGAATGGATTAAGAAAATGTGGTATTTTTATACAATGGACTACTACTCTGCCATAAAGAATGATAAGCTTGAGATATTCCTAGGTAAATGGATGCATCTTGAGACCATACTCCTAAGTGAAATAAATTGGACACACGTTTAAATACCGCATAGTTTCTCTGGTGTAAGAAACTGAAGTGTAAATAAAGACTAAAATGTATTGGGAAAGGGAAGAAAGTGTCCAAATGGGAAAGGGAACAAGGGAGGGGGAAAGGAACAGAGGGACAAGAGAAATAAGAAATGGAAGGAAAAAATGGAAATAAAGCTTTTGTAAATAGGGAGGGAGGAGGGGGTGAGGGGAGGGGAACAGGAAAAAAAGAAGCAACAAGGTATATCATGTACAGATACAAATTCCCAATGATTAATGTTATCAATATGTATATCGAAAATGTACCATTAAAATAAAATTAAAAAAAAAAAGAAAAAAGAAAGAAACCAGTAGGAGGACGGGGTGTCAGCTGGGAGGAGGTGGTAAGGAGGCATGAGAGGGACTAGCTTGTGTAATTGCTTTGGCTGCTTTAACTCATGTGACCCCCACCCAGCACAAGTAGGTTAGGGTATGTTATCCCCACTTCAAAGATGAGAAGGCCGAGGTGCAGAGAGGCTAACCAGCTTGCTCAGGGTCACACAGTTTATAAATGGTGAATTGAATTTCTAACTCACACATTCTGATTCCATGGTCTGGGTGCCCCTCTGCTGCCAGTGAGATAATGCTCAACATTTTGTGTCTTTCATTTAATTGGGGGGGGGCGGTACTGGGCATTGAACCAGTTGCCTTCGCATTGAGCTAATCCCTAACCCTTTTTGAGACAGAATCTCACTGAGTCACTCAGTTGCTCAGGCTGGCCTTGAATTAGATCCTCCTGTCTTCAGCCTCTCATAGTGCTGGGATTAACAGGTGTGCACTATCACACCCAGTTTCACTTAATCCGTAAAGTAACCCTGTGAGCATATTGGGATTCCATCGTTTTGGGGCCTTGTATGTGAATGACAAAAGTAGAGCTGGTTGTTACAGCTGTCTCCATTTTGCCTTTGTTTCTTTTCTTTTTGGAATGAGTCCCAACAGGATCAGGATCTAGCATTTCTGAATGCCTTCTTTGCACTCTATCCCTTCTCACTTCTGCTGGTTTGTTTGCAGATAGTAGGCCTCTAAAAACTGGCTGTAACTGCTGTAATTGTGCAAAGAGAGTATTTCTATTATTAACTTGCTCACGACATAATCATTTTTAATCTTCTTAGATTTTATTTATTGTTTTTGAGATGAATGTCTTGGTTTTAGCAAGCTCTCCCCAGGCTGGCCTTGAACTTGAATTTCTCACCTGCCTCAGCCTCGTGAGGAGCTGGGACTACAAGTGTGTGCCACTACACCTGGAAGATTTTATTTTCAATAGATGTGTATTGAAATAATCTTGAAATAATTTTTAGTACAGGTGATACCTAACAATGTTACAGAAAAGCTAAAAAATGTAAAACCTCTTAATAGAGCTACTAATAGCTTTTGTATTAACATTTTTGAAATTACTCTTCTTTTCTCTAGTTCAGGATAAGTTTTTTTTTCTCTTTAATATCTTTTTCTACAAATGGCATTCCCCAAATTAGACAATAGATTATTTGTTCTTAATTAAGCAGGAAGCCGAGGGTAGTTATACAGTCAAGTCCAGTGGTTATTGAATTAATAGTTCTAAAGATGCATCACCCCCAAAACCAAACAAAAACAAAGAGAAAAAAAAAAGATGCATCACCTTGTTACTCCTTCTGCCGTGTCTTGTCTTTGCTGTTCTAGGCTGCCTGATTTAGTCTCTTCTACATTGTAATAATGGAGATTAAAATAATCAGCCTGGACTGGTGTGTGGTATGGGCCAGCACTGTGTTAAGTGTTTGACATGCATTATCTCATTTTCTTTGTCTTACTTTCCTCTCCAATCCTGGGATTGAACTGAGCTACATCCTCAGACTGTTTTTTTTTTGAAGACAGTGTCTTGTTAAGTTGCCCAGGCTGGGCTTGAACTTGTGATCCTCCTGCCTCAGCCTCTCAGAGTGCCAGTACTAATGAAGCATGCCAGCATCCCTGGCTACCGTCATCTCCTTTCATCCTCTCAGTAGGCCTGTGGAGAAGATGCTATTGTCTCACTATGTGAACGGGGACACAGGGGCACAGTGACATTGGTTGGGCCACTCAGCTAGGAACAGCAGACTCCAACCCAGAGATTTCTGATGCCAGAACATGTCAAGGTTAAAGGTGGTTTTACTTTGAGTGATTCCCTGGACCTGTGTTCTCAGTTGTAGAGGTGGTGTGAGAAGCCATCTAGAGCCCTTTGTACCTACCTTGTCACATTGATAATGTAGCCAGACTGAGTCCTGATGTGACTGATCCCTTCAAGATGGCACAGGCAGGCATGGTGTGCCGAGTGCTGGGTTCAGGCAGCCTTTCTTGGTGGCTGGTTTCTTCCCCCAGCCTCTTTTATGGGGTCTGATGGGAAGTTGGGAGGAAGCAGCCCACAGCAGTATGCTGGGTGGTTTTAACTTTAGATTTTGTGCTCAGTGAAAATGCTGAGTCACCTGCAGTGACCTGCTGCCCTTACCAACTTTCCCGTTTCCATCTACCTCTTTTTGGCTTTTGTGCCTCATATGTAGCAAATACTTACTGATTTGACAAATGAAGTTAACATCTTCCTCTCCTGCTGTCATGTTTCCTTTTGTGTTTGATGGGCTTTTCAGCCCTGCGATCTTTTTCTTGGATCTTGATTGTTATTTCACAGGCCGATGGGGTACCCTTGGGTGAGTTAGAGTCCTCCTGGTCCCCGCTGAGGTTTTTCCAGGAGTGGTTTGGCTGTTGGTAAGTCAGGAATTGAGTTGAGGGTGTTGCACATTAGAATCACTTGGGGCTGAGTGAGAACAGATTGATGCTCCCATTTTTACTTAGGTGACCTGGGTTGGGGCTCTGGCATTGCTGTTTTTGTAAGCTGCATGGGTGATTCTCATGTAGCCAGCGGATTCCTTGTAAGTAGGTGAGTGGCTTGGATTTGGTTTTGGGCCTAAGGGAGCAGGCTCCAGCTCTCCAGGCCTTTCCTAGGGTGACACAGGCTGTTCCTGCTCATCTTCTGACATAACTAGCTAACACCTGGGTAGTGCCCGGCATGTTCTAAGCGCAGTGCAGCAATACTTCATTTAATCCTTGCAGTATTGTTACCAGGTAGGTTCCGATATTCCTGGGTTCTTCCCCTCCTCGAGCAAACAATTAAATGAGGGGGCCAAAAAGTAGTTCGAAAGTTTTATTTTAAAGTATAGAGAAAAGAAGAAAAGGAAAGTTGAGCATAACAATAGAAACAGCAAAATATATGCCAGGCCTAAAAGGCGCGGTAGGGGTTACCATGAAAAAGGCATGATAGCCTTGGCACTGGGTACGCAGACACCATCTTTCACGGAAGGAAAAAGGGAAAGCTCCTTCCCTGGTGGGGCGGTAGGAAAGAAAGAGAGCTTGCTTCTGGTGTTGCTTTTATTTATCAAATGGCGTTCCCGTGGAAACTGGCAAGAACTCCCTACTGGCCACGCAAGAGGGCTGGTGCTTGAAATTGGCGCCTCAGGCTGAGGTCAGGTCCAGGCCACACCCCTGGAGCTGAGGTAGGGTCCAAGCCACTCCTCTAGGTCACATTCCCTTGCCAGCCAGCCTTAGCCACGCCCTATTCCTGCCTCAGTATCCTTGTGAAGCAAGCACTGTGAGCCATTTTTTGAAGAAAAAAAAACAAAAACAAAAACCTGGCAATGAAGCACGTGTAGTGTGAAACTTACCTGTAAAAGTAGTATTTATTTTTCTGAGTCTTGCAGTATAGAAAAGTCATTTCAAATCTTTGATAGTAATAATGTAGCCTCAAATATGAATGTTTGTTTTTCCAAATGAAACTAAGATCTTTGATAGTTCATATAGCCAATGACTGTCAGTTGGTATGCAGAGTTGTAAGTTGGTATTACAGATGATTTAAAATACTCCTTTTTATAGTTTCAACAGAAGGTAGGCTTTGCTTTATGACAGATTCTATATTCCAAGTAATTTTGAGATGGAAGTTTTACTATGTTTTTTTAACTCAAAATTGCATTTCGTACTTTTCTTCTAAAATCTCATGTACTGTGTATATCTCTGAGCCTAGATATAGGTCTGTACTAACTTGTGATCTGACCTGCCTCTTAACGTCTGGCTGCAATAAATTTCCAGGATAGTCAGGAAAACTAGTAGTGATTTTCTGTATGGCATTAGTGTCACTTGAAATTATACCATGTATTTGTAAACTGTGTATCATAGTGTGAACTCCACCAAGGAGGAGGATTTAGGGGAAGGGCATGCCTCAGTCCTACCATCATAAAACGTGCGCTTAACACACCCTCAGACTCGGATGCGCATCCAGCTCCCCTTCTAAGCCAGGCTTCTTGAACGCGTCGTCTGTGCCTGACGGTCTGTTTCCTCTGTCCTGCTATCCTCAGCCCACTTTACTTGGTGTCAGTTCTGTCATTGCTATCTTTGCTGTGGTCATAGGAGTAACTTCCATGTTGCTAAATCTAATGACTATTTTTAAAAGAATAATCCCCCCATTTATTTGTACCTGTCATATGGTAGGCTTGTGCCTTTGAAGGTATGGGAATAGGGTGGTAAATTTAGAACAATACTAGTCCCTGTTCTGATGATGTCTGGGCTCCCCAGAGAGTGACAAGGTATAAATGTGTATGAACATGTACAATTTCAGGGTCACCAAAGGCCTCATTTAGCATGAGTACATCGGTATGTCCAGAATAGATCTGTAGAGACAGAAAGTAGATTAGTGGCTGCTCAGTGCTGAAGGGGTGAGGAGAAAAATGAGGAGTGGCTGCTGATGTGGTAGTGTCTCATAATTAGATTGTGGTAATGGTCTTATAACTCCTTGAATGTACTAAAAACCAGTATTAAAAACTCACCTATACATTTTAAATGGGTGAGTTATATGGGATTTGAATTATATCTCAACAAAGCTGTTAAAAATATATCAGTATTAAGTGCTATGAAAAAGTACTGCTTTAGATAGAGAAGTCAGAGGAGACCTATCTGATGAGGTGACATTTAAATAAGTACTTCAGTGAAGAAAACTGTCAGGCCTCATGAGTATCAGGTGTCATTGAGCAAAGGGTGTAGTAGATTCAAAGGCCCTGAGGTCGGAATTCAGTTGAGTATTCAAGGAAGAGTGTCTGGAATAACGGAGCAAGGAGTGTGGAATGAGATGATAGAGGACAGATCATATGGGGTTTGTAAGTTGAGGATTTGAATTTTTTTCCCCTTTTGTTGCAATAAGAAACCCAAAATCTGTCATTGAGGTCAGAGGGTGTTACATGTCCTTTAAGGGGGAGCAGAGATTTCTTCTGCTTCACATCATTGACACCTCAGTCTGTCTGAAGCTCTCTGAAGGTGGCTTCTGTTGCTAGAGGGAAAGAAGCACAGTAAACCCGAACAGTGGCTCTCAACTGTAGTACACTGATGGCTTTAACGATGGATTTTTTTGTTCCTTTTTTCATAATCCCTTAGTAAAATCGACTTTTCAGGAGGATGGGCCGTGTTACTCGGGGCTTGGAGCATCCTTACACACACTGGGCTGATTTCTAGTTAGAGACAGCCTGCACTGCTGGACTGTTTTCTTATTATGTCCTGAGATACTTAGAACGAATTCTGATTTTGATAACCTTTCATTTTGTCTAATTTTGTTTCCCTTTTCTGGCAGTAACATGGTCATTATTCTGCCCCACCTCTTGCCTAGAAGATTCCCAGGTTTATTTCATTTTTATTGTCATTGAAAGCATTGATTACGTACGTAGTGCTGTATTTAAAACATTCATATGTGAGAACATTACTCACTGATTGGCAAGCTGGAGTTTAGCTAATAATAAAATACTTTTTTGAATCGTTAGTGACCAGAAGAATGGCATATACTTGAAATAGAAACACTGGTGTTACAATCTTTTCTACACCAGCTTTTCTTTTCTTTTTTAATGTTAAGTAACTTTATTAGTTTCATTAGTTTCGCATAGAAGTAAATGGACAGGATTTTTGATCGGGGAACAGAATATACATTATTTTCAAATATGGAATATGCAATCTAAAATATATTTTTGTTTTTAATTGACACATAGTGATAGTACATATTTATGGAATATAGTGTGACATTTCAATGCATGTATATATAACGTATCAAATGAGGGTAATGAACGTGCAGCATTTCTCGGACATGTAGCATTCTTGCATTAGGAACATTAAAAATCCTCCTTTTGAAATATACAGTTGTTAGCCATATTTATCCTGCTGTACTACAGAACATTAGAATTTGTTTCTCCTATCTAGCTCCTCCTGTGCCCTTTATCTACCCTTTCTTCATCTGTCCCTCCTTTCCCCTACTCTTCTCAGCTCTGGTAACCACTGTTCTGTTCTGTACTTCTTTGAGATCAACTTTTTATCTTCCTGTGCCTGACTTATTTCACTTAATGTGTCCTCTAATTCCATCCATGTTGTTGCAAATGACAGAATTTCATTCTTTTTAATGCCCCCCCATGCGCGTGCATGCCTGTCTGCATGACATTTTTATCCACCCATTTGTCGGTGGATCCCTAGGTTGATACCCTATCTTGACTGTTGTGATTGCTGCTACAATAAATGTGCTGATGCAGATATCCTTTGACATACCAATTTCAGTTTGTTGGGGCAGATATCCAGTGGTGCGAGTGCTGGTTCATATGGTAGCTCCATTTCTAGTCTTTCGAGGAGCTGCTGTACTATATTCCATTATGACTGTACTAACTTACATTCCTGCCAACAAAGTGTAAGAGTCCTCTTTTCCACATCCTTGGCAGCAGTTTTTTTATTATAATTATTTGTCTTTTTGATGATTGCCATTTTAACTGGAGTGAGATATTGCATTATGGTTTTGATTCGCATTTCCCTGATAATTTGTGATAGTGAGCTTTTTTTGTACACTTATTGGCCATTTGTATAACTTTGAGAAATCTCCATTCAGGTCATTTGCTTATTTTTAAATAGGATATTTTCTTTTGTTGTTGTTGTTGTTGTTGTTGACTTAGAGTGCCTTATATATTCTAGAAATTAATCCTGAGTCAGATGAATAGTTCAAAGTTATTTTTCTTCATTTCGTAGGTTTTCTCTTCACTGTTGATTGTTCCCTTTGCTGTATAAAAGGCTTTTAAGTTTGTTGTAATCCCATTTGTCAGTTTTTGCTTTTGTTGTCTGTGCATTTGGGGTCATATCCAAAAAAATCTTTGCTCAGAACAGTGTCCTGAAACATTTCCCCTGGCTTTTCTTTAAGTAGTTTTCTAGTTGTAAGTCTATATTCATTTTGAATTGATTTTTGTATATGGTTAGAGCTAAGAGACTAGGTTTCTTTTTTTGTTTTGTTTTTTTTTTCCGCCTATAGGAATCCAGTTTTCCCAGCATCATTTATTGAAGAAACTTTCTCCAGAAGTATGATCTTGCTGTCTTTGTCGAACATCCTGTTGCCTGTAGATGTGTAGATTTATTTTTTATCTCTTTATTCTGTTTCATTGGTCTGTATGTTTTTATTTTATTTTTTAAAATTTATTTTATTTTAATGGTGCATTTTAGATATACATAGTGATAACATTCATCATAGGGGATTTGTACCTGTATGTGATACATCTTGTTGCTTTTTTTCCTATTCCCCTCCCCTCCCTTCACCCCCTCCTCCCTCCTTATTTACAAAAGCTTCGTTTCTATTTTTTCCTTCCATTTCTTATTTCTCTTATCCCTCTGTTCCTTTCCCCCTCCCACTCCGTTGTTCCTTTTCCCATTTGGACACTTTCTTTGCTTTCCCAATATAATACATTTTAGATTTTATTTACACTTTCACTTTCTCACACCAGAGAAACAATGTGGTATTTAAATATGTTTGTCCGATTCATTTGATTTAAGAGTATGGTGGTCTCAAGATGCATCCATTTACCTAGAAATATCTCAAGCTTATCATTCTTTATGGCAGAGTAGTACTCCGTTGTATTAAAAAACCACATTTTCTTTATCCACTCCGCTGTCGATGGGCATTTGGGCTGTTTCCTGTGCCACTACAAACATGGGTGTGCATATATCACTGCGGTAAGATGCTTTTAATTCTTTTGGGAAGATACCAGGAAGGGAAATAGTTGGGTTAAATGGAATCTCTAGTCCTAGTTCCTTGAGGAATCTCCATACTGATTTCCATAGCAGTTGCACCAGTCTACATTCCCACCAACAGTGGAGATGGGTTCCTTTTTCCTCACATCCCCTCCAGCATTTGTTATTGGCTGATTTATTGATAGTAGCCGTTCTTTCTGGAGTGAAGTGGAATCTCAGGGTTGTTTTAATTTGCATCTCTGGAGTGACCAGTGATGTTGAACATTTTTTCAGAGTTTGAGAACAGGGTCTTGCTAAGTTGCCTGGGCTAGCCTTGAACCTGCAGTCCTCCCGAGTAGCTGGCATTACAATGTACCACCAATCTAGCTTTGTTCTTTTTGTTTAGGATTGCTTTTGTTATTTAGAGTCTTTTGTGGTTCCATACAAATTTTGAATTTTTTTGTTTCTATGAGAAATGCCATTAATATTTTAATAGGAATTACATCAAATCTTTAGCTCACTTTGGGTAGCATGGTCATTTTAACAATATTCTTATAATCCATGAATATGGAATGTGTGTGTGTGTGTGTGTGTGTGTGTGTATGTGTATATGTGTATGTGTGTATGTGTCCTTCCTCTTCAATTTCTTTCTTCTGGGTTTTTGTAGTTTTCATTGTAAAGGTCACTCACTTGGGTAAATTTATTTCTAGAGTTCGTGTGTGTGTGTGTGTGTGTGTGTGTGTGTGTGTAGCTATTATAAATGGGATTGCTTTCTTGATTTCGTAGCAATTTCATTATTAGCATATAAAACTATTGATTTTTATGTATTGGTTTTGTGTCCTGCAGCCTTACTGAGTTTATCAATTGTAACTATTTTTTGGTGGAGTCTTTAGGATTTTCTATATACAAAATCATATTGTCTATGAAGAGGCATATTTTGGCCACCTCCTTTCCTATTTGGATCTCCTTTATTTCTTTTTATTCTCTTATTGCTCTGGCCTGTTATTTTCTTTTTAAGAAAGTTGATATTGGTAGATAGCTTTAGATTTAGCTGGTTTTAATATTTTCTTTAGTATTTTAGGCTTGTATACTTAATTATTAACAACTTTGAGTAGGAAACACTGCTGCTTATTTTCCCTTTATGGAGTATGAAGATAGATTGATCTTCTTGCTTTTGTTAGAAATGAGCTAGAACAGAAGAATAGCTTTGGTTTAGCAATTAGAAGATGTGAGTTATTCCCAACTTGGGTATCCTGTTGGAGTTAGTAACATGAAGAGAATCAGACACAAGAACATGAAACATGAGCTCTTTTCTTTCTCTCATTTCACACCTGTAATTCAATAGGTATTTTCCTTGCAGTCACATTTTATGTAGAAATTAGTTCTAACGCTCAAATTTAAGGCAAAAATCACCCGTATTAAAAATACCATTGGAAATAATTGCAAAAGTACCCCTACTGGAGTTGCCTCAGATAAACCCAGCACAGCCAGTTCCTTTCTCCAGCACTGGAGCAGACTGCTGGCTCCTTGTTTGTGCACCAGTTGAAGCAGTTGGCATGCAGTTAAGGACCAAGTATTATGAAAATATGTTTCTGTGTATACTGAACTAGACAGTGTTGTGATGCATAAAATGCGACCGGCATGTGTGTGTCATGTCTCATGCTTACAAAGTCGAAGAGAGGGCAGTTAACATGACAGCTGAACCCCTCCCCCTTTTCCAAGTGAATAAAGTTGAATTTGCCTGAGTTAAATGGGTATTTTCTGAAAATCCAGTGTGCTAAGTTTCTCTCTTCTACTTTTTCTGCTACTGTCTAACCCAAGACTCTTCTTTGGTCACTTCCAGTTGTCTCCACAAATGGCCACTCTCAGTCCAGGTCTTCCTCAACTGTCTCACACAGTTATCCTAAGGCAGTGATGGCAAACCTTTAGAGACTGAGTGCCCAGACTGCAACCCAAAACCTACTTATTTATCGCAAGTACCAGCACTGCAATTAAACCTGAATACTAAGGTTTTGGTTTAGAAAAAACAACATACATTAACATCTTTTGTCTTAAAAGAAAAATAACACCTGTCAATAGGCTCACCACCACTGGCCCAGAGTGACTTTTCTAACAGGTTCTTAATTTCGGACGCTCCTATAGCACCCAGACTCTCACAGACGTGCTCTTCAACTTTCACCAGTGTTATGCTGTGCAGTTAGGTGAAGTAGTCACTCCCAGGGTGAAATTTCTTTACAGCCTCGTACCATAATCATAGGTTTCCAGGTAAAACTGAGTAGAGTTGCTGCTGCTTGAATGTGCTGTGTTTATCTGCTATATTTGCGTAACTTTTGGTGACCTACTTGGAAATACATACTCGTAGGACATTAAACTCTCAAGCAGGATTCTGTTTCTTCATTTTCTGGCCTTTGCCTTTCCCTTGGCTCTCCTCTTTTATCATGACACTGCTCACATTTGAAGGTCACTTGAAATTCTCTGAACATACAAATTTAAGTGTTTGTGCCTTTATACCTTCATCCCTTTATTTATTGAACACCTACTATGTGCCACACACATATATGGTTCTATGTTAGGGACACAGTAGTAGACAAGACTGAGTTCCTGGCTTTTGTGGAGTTTATGATATACAGTATAGTTTATAAATATGTGGTAGAATTTGAGGTAATAGTAATGCCATATGAAAAATAAAGCATGGTAAGGTGCTAAAGAGTATGGAAACGATCCTACTTATTGCGTGACAGAGTTCTGTAAGGAGGTGGTATTTAAATGGCAACCTGATGAAGTGTGAGAGCAAACCATATTGTTATTTGGGGGGAAAAGAAGACAAAGAAAACAGTGCACGCAAAGACCTGAGGTGGGAGTGTGCCTGGAGTGTTTATGAAATGGCAGGAAGCTCACTGGCTAAGAGAATGAATAAGGGGAAGACCGTTGGTAAGATGGGTAGAAGCAGAATGTGCGGAGTCCCAAGTCCATGAAAAGGTGTTTCCCTTTGCTTTGAACATCTTCTCCTTGAGGTTGGAATTAGTTTGTTCACATGCCAGCTAGTTGCTCCTCTGTTACTAAGTAATTATCGCATTTCTATCGATTTGAAATGCTGTTTTATCACATTATGTTATTTATACACACTGACAGACATGATTCTCAACTCCCTTTTCCTGAATGTCTTTTTGCGTGTGCACCGTATTGTTAAATTACTGTAGCTTTATATAAGCCAGGCTGTGGCCAACTGTGGCCCTCGGTTGAATTTGGCCCACCACCTAGTTTTTATAGTTTCCTGGAAAGCAGCTGCACTCATGTCTTATGTATTTTTATGGCTGCTTTTGAGCTACAGTGATCGAGCAGTTGTAATAGATTAAAAAGATCCAAAATGCCTACAATACTTACAATCTGGCCTTTCATAGCAACAACTTCCTTATACTACATATTGATATCTGGTAGAGTAAGTTCTCCCTTACTCTTCTCTTTCAACAATTTTTTGCTGTGTCTAACAATTGATACCTTCTCCCAGTTACATTTTACAAATAAGTGTTAAAAAGAAGAGCTTTTGCTTTTACGTGTTTAGTTTCTGACCCTCATGAGAATAAGCTATGAAGACTGTGAACTTTTAAATTTGATTCATTTGGTTAATAGTCATTGTCCGAACTTAACTGTAATTGTCTCATTCCGAAAAGTTTGAATCTCCCTGTGTTGTGGTTTATATAGCCAGAGTGGCTAGAGGAATAAGGTTTGACCTCCTTGGTAGTGCTCAGTTTTTTTCCGTATTGTACGAGTCATGGTAAATAGCGATTAAAGTAAAACTAGACAGTTTTATGCCCATTGTTTTAGTAGTTTTTTTTTTTGGGGGGGGTGCTGGGGATCCAATTAGAGCCTTGCACTCGCTAGGCAAGCACTGTACCACTGAGGTAAATCCCCAACCCCCTTAGTATTTTTAAGACTACCCAGAAGATAATTTAGGCAATTTATTTATCAAGCAGGCTGTGTCTTTTTGCAGAGACAATTGTCGCTTTTAGTGTGAAATATACGGGAGTGTGCCTGTCACACGGGAGAGTCAAACTCAGTCACTGCTTTCCTGCAGAGAGGTGTGGGATCATGGGATGCAGGTGACCTAACCTAGTACTTCCCCTTGGGAATTGACTCGTGAGCTGGAGGAGATTTTTATTCATCAGTGCCTCCCTAAATACATTCTCTGTAAAGTATTTGATCTTTACCCCTAACGACTGTACTTTAAGAATGTGAAATCTATTTTAGATTTAAGGTCTATTACTTGCCCTGAGCACTGAACAGATACAGATGAACTATAAATCCAGTGTATGTTAACCTTTGTGAATTTTTTTCTTTTTTAGATAGGGTCTTGCTATATAGTGCAGACTGTCCTTGACTTCACGATGTAGCCCAGACTGGCCTTGAAGGCAATCCTCCTGCCTCAGCCTCCCAAGTGTTGGGATTATAGGCATGTGCCACCAGGCCCAGCTACTTTTAACTTCTTATGTTGGTGAAACTAAAGAAAGATTATTCAGGTTACTGGTTTCATTTCTTTTTCTTTTGTCAATTTCTTAGGAGGAGTGATGATGGAAGGGTGTAGTAGTAGGACCTGGATGTAGAAATTGATAATTGCTGATAGATTCCAAGTGAGGTAAAGGACCTGGATGTAGAAATTGATAATTGCTGAAAGATTCCAATTGTGAGGTAAACCTTTATATTATATTATTTATTTTTATTTATTTATTTATTTATTTATTTATTTATTTATTTATTTATTTATTTATTTTGGTGGTACTGGGAATTGAACCTTGGGCCTTCTCATTGAGCTGCATCCCCCAGGCCTTTTTTATTTTGAGACAGGGTCTTGATGAGTTGGTGAGTTGTCCAGGCTGGGTTTGAACTTCTGCTCCTCCTACCTCAACTTCTCAGAGTGCTGGGATTACCTTTCTACTTTCGTTGCCATTAATGAAGTGCAGCTTCTGGGCATGGTGGTACATGCCCTGTAATTCCAGTGGTCTGGGAGGCTGAGGTAGGATGATCACAAATTTGAGCCATCCTGAGCCATTTAGCAACTTGGCAAGACCTCGTCTCAAAATAAAAGGAAAACAAATGGGAAAGACTAGGTATATAGATCAGTGCAAAGGCCCTAGGTTCAATCCCTGTACAGCACAAAGGAAAACAAACACCAAATTATAAACAAAACCTTCATGTATGTATTTCCCAGTTGTGAGCACTCCTGTTTCTCCATTGTGTCGAAGTTACATGCAGCCATTATTATAAACATCAGTAGGTGGTATATAAATATAGGCTATAAAAATGCATCAGGCCACGTATGTCAGTCTCAGAGGGAGCTCTGACTTTGGGGTCTTTGATACTGGGCCTGATTTGGACCTAGGCAAAGTGGAATCTATTTTAGATGACTGTATAGTGTAGAGGATTTTATGAACAAAAACATTAGTAATTGATAGCTTTTATTGAGCACTTTATTGTGCTCTAGGCATTGTGATGGGGACCTGATTATATATTTTTGTCCTTTAGTAACAAACATGATGGATAATTTCCTATTCTAATTTTACAGGTGGAGAAATTAAGATTTAGGTTAAATAACTGGTGGACAAGAGATTCAAAGCAGCTATTGGGCCCCAAGGTCAAGTTGTAAAAGCAAAGTGGTGTTTTGGGCAGGAACAGAGGGAGTGTACGTGTATTCACACATGTGTGCAAACTCAAACTCTGTTGGGAGCAGGGAGGGTCGTGGGCAGAATGTGCAGTTGGAAGAGTTCATGGAATGGTGTGGTGAGAGGTTTGGAAGTATGGTTAGGGCCAACTCATGAAGTCTTGGAATTTCAGATTGAGTACAACTTGTGTTTCTTAATCTTTGCCACTTCTGTGTTCATGTAAAGGAGGGAGAAAGATTTAACAACTTCACTTTGTTTAGATTCTGTGAATTTTGGCAGTTGAATTAACAGCAGGATGGTTAAATGACAGAGGCATAGTAGGAGGAGCTCAGAGGGACTTCACTGTGATTGTGGCCTTTGGCAAGTCCCTTCTATCCTCCTGGTGTGGCCTTAGTGATAAGAGAACCTGCAGCCTCAAGTTGTCTCAGTTTGTGGTTTTGAGTTTCGGGGGCGGGGCCAAGAGTTTAATCTACATTTCAGATGAAATGTATAATTTCTCTTCTTGTTTTTAAATTGTGAAAAGAATACCTACGAAAAGAGGGAGATGGCTTGGTCGTATGTGGGGAGGGATGTAGGAATTGGCTAATTCAGCTCTTCACAGCCTCTTGCAGGTCAGGAGGGGGCTGTTGCTTCTGGCTTTAAAGACCCCATCTGTGTTTATTAAATATGAATATTAGTAAGTACACACTTACACATATATATGCTCATTCCAAATGCTTTTCTAAACCTTTCTGGTGCAGTTCTATTAAGATTGAAGCTGTAGACACCTTCCGTCATCGTTTCTCTTCAGCATGGTAGACTGTTCAGATGCCAGCAGTGGACGTGTGCCTGTGTCTGAGGCCTTGGTCTGGCTGTTATCCAGTCAGAAACACTGGTTCTTTGGATTATTCTAGGTGGCTGTGCCTGGCCACGTCAGTACTTTGTACAGGTACTTGTACAGTATGGCTGCTGTTCCTGGGGCCCACGTGGTAATGTTAAGGGTTCTGCTGCCTTAGGTCCCTTTGCCCTACAGGCCCCTCTGCCCTCTAGGCCTGCTCACAGCTGGATTCCCAGCAAGTTTTAAAGGAGAGAGTAAAGCTTTCTAATTAGTAGCAGGGAATCCAGTATACTTTCTAGATTCAGAGTAGTAGTCTAGGGAGTCCAGCCCCAGCACAGACAGGTCACCTGATAACATCTGATCTTTGGGTCTGTTCTTTGCATGTGATGCAAGCCCGAATAAAATGTTCCAGTGAAAAGTGGCTTTTGTCTCTTTCCAGCAGAATGGTTTAACTTGGAGAGTTACGATATATTTTCAAGGTAACTTTCATACTAACCTCTGTGATACTAACATACATCCTGATATTTTATGAAAATATTTTAAATATTAAATTGGGCTGGGGCTGTATGTAGGTCAGTAATAGAGTGCTTGCCTAGTATGCATGAGGCCCTAGATTTGATCCCCAGCACTTGAAATTACTCATAAACTTTCAACTTGTATAGCCTGATGTACATACAAGCATACAAACATTTGAAATGAGAAACTTAAAAACCCAACAATTTATTTACAGTTTCGTGTTGTGCAGAATTCTAGGGTGGGGCAACTTCATCTGTCTTTTGTGTCACTTCATTTGTAATTCTGAAATTAGCAGAGATGAATCCTGGATGCACTTTGTCCTGGCCTCTTTTCCTGGGGAGTGTGATTTCTGCTTCTGTGGCACACTTCAGTATTGCAGGACCTGCAAGTAACTAGACTGTCACTGGGCTCTGGCCTCTGGGACTCGGACCCTGTAGGACAATTCTTTGATTTATCTGTTTGTTTAATGGGAAGAGGCTTAGATTCTGGTTTTGGTCTGCGAACTATAATATAATCGACCACAAGATACATATGTTGTAAGACATGCTGAATGTCAGGTGCTTTTCTGTCATTTTCTTGCCAGGACCTTGCTTACTGTGCCAGAAATCCTGAGGAAGGGAAGGAGAAAGTGAACACATTTCAGTTGAGCTATGTCTTCTATTCGTGTGGCTTGTTCTATTTGCTAACATTATTTATTTCTTTTTATTAAGTTCAGGTTCACTGCTGGCAGGATTTTATAGGTACTGAGCTATTTCCCTTTTACCTTAGAATTCACATGAAAATTTCATGAACTTTAACATTTACTTGGGAATTTCACTTAGTATTTTTAAGAGATAGGTCAAAAGTGGCACATTATTTTTTATTTATAAGTTTCAAATTAATTGACATATCAAAACTTGTTTATCTTCACTTTTGAGATTTTTTTAACAGTCTTTCTGGTTTGGAAATAAGTGACACTGAATTTTCTCTTTTATTTTAAAGACTTTCAGCTGAACTCTCATCTCTCAACACTGGCAAATATTCATAAGATCTACCACACCCTTAATAAGCTAGTAAGTCAATTTTTTTAAAAGATAAAGCTACCAACTGTTTAGTCATTTTGTACAACTGTATTTGATTGAAAAATTGTGGATATCAGTTGCTTATGAAAATACTGAATTTTAACTTGGTTGTCTAGTGTGTGATTCTTGGTAATAATACAGATATTTCTTACAGAATCTAACAGAAGACGTTGGCCAAGACGATCACCAAACAGGTATCTGTAAATGCTAACACTATTTAATTTTAAGTAAATGTAATATAAAATTGTGAGACGTACTAGCCCCAGATGCTTTATACTCCATTAACAGAGTGTTACTTGGTTGAGGATGTGTTTCAGAGTGTAGTGAAGACAGCCATGTTACAACTTCTTCCCAGCAGCAGAAAGTCTGTTCTGGGGCTCTGGTTATGGCAGAACACCTTAATTCCTCTGAAGGGGCTGGGGATTCTCTGATGGTTTTAAGACTCCCCCACTTCTCTTTATTGAGTATTTTAGTTTATACTAAATAGGTGCTACAGTAATGCATTGCAATTTGAAAGATATTCAATAAATGCTTGTTAAATTTGGCTGAAAAACGATTTGATAGGTGGGTTGTTTATGCGTGTGTGTTTGTGTGTGTGTGTGTGTGTGTGTGTGTGTGTCTGTGTTTTATATGGGTCATGAGGATTTATGAGTGGGAAAATTGAAATTTAACATTATTATAAATTACTCTCTAGCCCTGTGGTTCTCAGTTTAGCTAGCTTTGTAATCTTGTGGAGAGGGCTTGTTTAAAACATACTGGCGTGGCTGTGGTGAAAAGGGAACCTTCCTACCCTGTTGGTGGGAATGCAAACTGCTTTCCATTATGGAAAGCAGTATGGAGATTTTTCAAAAGTCCGAAAGTAGAAATCCCATATGACCTAGCCATTCTCCTACTGGATATCTTCCCTGAAGAGCTAAAGACATCATACTACAGAGATGCTTGCATACCAGTGTTTATAGCAGCACAATTCGTAATAGCTAAATTCTGGAAGCAGCCTGTATACCTATCAGTAGATAACTGGATAAACAAAATGTGGTATCTATACATAATCTATACATAATACTATTCAGCTATAAAGAATGACAAACTAGAGTCATTTATAGGAAAATGGATGGACCTGGAAAATATAATGTTGGGTGAAATAAACCAGACTCGCAAGCTTGCATACCATATGGTATCACTCATTTGAGTGAGGCAAAATACAAAAGAAAAGGGTAAACAATGGATCCAAAAAGGCAAAGTGTTAGATCTAAGCTAACAGGCAAAAGGTCCAAGGGAACAAGAAGAGGGCAGAGGTGGAGGGGAATGGGAATCCAGAGGAATAATGATATTTTAAAAACAACCTAATAACTCAAATTTAAAACAGCAACTTGTACACTAGGTACTACAGTAACTTTATGTAGTTGTGACTTAATGTCGCATCTACGTGGTTGTTTACTTTTCTCGTTGTTACAAACAAAAGGCACAGTGCATTGTGGTCTGTAAGCTTGTGTAATGGCCTGTAAGTTTGTGTAATATTGGCTAAATTTTAATAAAAATCTATTAAAAACCCAAACAAACAGATTGCCCCCAGGTTTTCTGATTGTCTAGGTTTGGGGCGGGCCCCAGAGTTTGCATTTCTAACAGGCTCCTGAGTGGTGATAAGGCTGGTCTGGGGACCACACTCAGAGTACCACTCTAAACTGTCAGTGATTCTGAAGTTCAGAAACTATATTTGATCTATAAATTAAGGTGCTAGCAAAAACTATTACAATGTGTTTTAAAATTTGAAAGTTACTGGAGTGATATGAGTCCATGCTTGTCTTAGTTTGTTCAGGCTACTGTAAAAAAAAATACCTTAGCCTGGAAAATTTATAAGCAACAGAAATTTATGCCTCACAATTCTTTGGGTTGGCAAGTCCAAGATTAGGGTTCTAGCAGATTTGGAGTCTGGTGAGGGTGTGTTCTCTGATAACATCTTTTTGCTGTACCCTCGTAGGGTGGGAGGCGGAGGCAGCTCTTAGGCTTCATTTCTAAGGGCTGTAATCTTGGTCATGGTGGCTCCTCCTTCAGAACCTAAACACTCCCATGCCCCCCTCCCCCTTGCACTGACCCATTGGGGGTTAGATTTCATCATAAGAATTCTGTAGCAATACAAACATGGGCCATAGCAATGCTTGTTGGAGAATTTCAGATAGCACAAAACTAATGAAATGAAAAGTGGTGGTCCTCCTCCATGTTTCATTATCTCACCAGCTTCTCCCAGCACACTATTTAATATTGACAGTTTCAGACATTTTTGTGCTCTTGTATGTTTGTTATGTGCTTGTTTTTTAACTTAGCATTCGTTTCTCTGCATTCTAAAATATATTGGTGAGCTGTGAGAATATATGAAACTTAGTTTTAATTTTTAAAACTCAGTTTTGTTTTTGTGATCCCTTAGGTTATCTTTCTTTAAACTATGGTAATCCTCTCAATTTTGAATCCTGTACAGTATGTAGTTAATTCTGAAGTTTGGATTTACATGAGTAATTGTTACTGTAGTAAATTTCACACCTAAATATTTAACCTGAAATGTGATGTTTTAATAACTAAATTATAAAGACTATGAAAGAAAAATGTATGTTTGTCTTTCGGCGTATTCTTTGGTCGTCGGGGGTAGCAGCTATGTCTGACATTTGGTCTGTGACATGTGGATGCTGGTACAATTCCTGCTAGCTCATAAATGTTAAGCCACTGTCAGTAGGTGTTATTTCTTTCTTAGAGTAGTTTACTTCGTGCACATTTCACCTCCAGTAGTGTAGTTTGTGACTCCCATAACCAGTAGAGTATATTTTAAAAATTAAACATTGTAAAACTTCTGCTGTTTGGAAATCTGACCAAGTTTAGTCACAGGGGTGCTGCTTTTTTCTTTTTCTTTTATTTATTTATTTATTTTGTTTTTTTGAGACAGGGTCTCACTACATAGCCCAGACTGGGCTTGAACTTACAGCAATCCTCCTGCCTCAGCCTCCCAAGTGCTTAGATTACAGTCATGCACCACACCTGGCTTGGGGTGTTGCTTTGACTATCTTGGGCCAATGGAAGTTTGAGCAGCATCTAGAATTCTTGCAGGTAGAAGAGCCAAACCCAAGTCAAAGCAGGCTGGATGTCTTCCTGCTCTGTCTTCTCTTAACACTCAGTCTTCCTCTCATGAAGGAGGGTGCGTGAAATTAGTAGTCAATTTTATAGCTCAAAGTAGAGGGAGTGAATTTTGAAAAGTCAAACAGGGAACAACAACAAAAAAAGTGTGATAGGTGTCATAAGTCAATATTATTTAGAGAGAGGAAAGGGAATTTCTTTTGTCTTTAGTACTAAGGTAAAAATTGTGCGTTTAAATAATAGTTCACTCAAGCAAGCATTTCAGTGAGTGATCTGCTCAAGAAAATGAAATAAAATATTAGGTGCTGGCAAGATGTCTTAAATGGAGTCTGTTTATCAATTTAAATTATAAAATCTTTGTGACATTTTTCAGGGAGGAGTGAGTTGATGTAGCTATATAAAATTACTGAAGTGGCAGAATGAGCCATGTAAAATGTTATTAAGTGAAACAAGGCTGCAGTACAACAAGCTCACTAAAACGAAAAACTAGACAGATTTTTGTGTTGGAACATGCATTTGCTCTAAGTCTACAAAAGTCAGAAATATTTTCTAGGGGGCTAGGGAGTTAGCTCAAGTGGTAGGACGCTTGCCTAGCAAGCACAAGGCCCTCGATTCCCCCAGCACCCACCCTGCTAAAAAAAAAAAAAAGAAATACTTTCTAATTTTGTAGACCTCTAGTTTGGGGATGACAATTGGGTACCCAAACTGAGGTGTCCTATGGGAAATTAATTCTGACAGGGATTCATTTTACTGAGGCCAATAAAGCCACATGGCAAATACACACATACACACACACACACATATTCTTTTTAATATATTTTATAAATATAATAGAGGCAGTGGAAGGTAGGATGGTGGTGCATGCTTGTAACCCCGGCACTTGTGAGGCTGAGCAGCAGGATCATTGTGAGTTCAAGGCCAACCTGGGCTACATAGTGAGACCTTGTCTCAAAAAACCAAACCTGAACAAACAAAAACAGATAAAATGTTTAGAGCCAGTGGTAGCACATCCCTGTAATCCCAGCACTGGGGAGGCTGAGGCAGGAGGATCACCATGACTTCAAGGCCAGCCTGTATTACATAGCAAGACCCTATCTCAAACCCCCCCACTGCCCCACCCCAAAAGAGTAAAATGTTTAGATTATTATCAAAACTGCAACTGGATGGACATTCAAGTGCCTTTGCTGTGATCTAGGTGAACTCAAGTTGCCCTCTAAACTCGATTTTCTTGGACATTTTTAAAGTATTAGGATAGACCTGTTGAAAAACTTTGGCAATATTTACAGTTGTTTAGTGTGAGGAAGAAAGATTATATATTCATCGACTATCTGGTTTATTTGAAAATAAGATCAGTTAAAAATATCAAATTTCTTCTCTTGAAATAATGAAACAGAATGAAATGAACCAAAATTCAAATCATAACCCTTGGGTGAAAACTGTACCCAATTTTTATTGCTTTCCTAAAAATTTAATAACACATTAAGAAAAGGCTTCTGCTGAAGGGTGAGATTGATTCCGTTTCACTGTCCATTCTGTGTAGAAGGGCTAGAAACCCCTCTGATTTGTGAGATTCCTTCAGAAGTGGTTTGTGTTAGGAACTTAGCTTAGTTTTGCAGCACTTCCACCATTGCAGGGGCCTGCCTGACTGAATCTGCAATACTGGGGAGAAGAAGTGCTTTCTAATCGTTGTTGATGTATTAAAACATCAGTCTGCATATTTTGCCTTTATCTGTAATGTCACATGATTTGTACCTCATTCTCTGAAGCAAATGAATACTCCTCCTTGCTTCTATTATTTGTGTCCTATGTTTTATAAAGATAGAGGATATGGTTTAACTTTCTC
>PVJO010026247.1:0-21391 GCA_004026905.1 Hystrix cristata
TGCTAGGGCTCGAACCAAAGCCTCTGGCATGCCAGCCAAGCACTGTATTCCCGAACTGCACACTCAGCCCTCCCAAAATTTTTAGAATACAGTTTTAAAATCATTTCACTATTCTTCATGGCTGTTAACTTTTCTCCCGCACAGCCCTCTGCCTTCCATCTCCTCAGTTTGCTGAAAGGACCTCTGGAGAGGAAGGACAGAAGTGTTCCTGGGTCCTGTTCCAGGACATCACAGACGACGGCCAACCCCACTTGAAGTTCAAATAACTGGGGACTGAAGACAGCAGGGGTTTCCAGCTCTGATTATTCACCAGGAAAGACAGTAATTCTGCATCTAAACCGTGGGAAACCACATGCTGCCACATCAGTACAATCCCTAGAACATTTCATCACCCCGAAAAGAAGCCCTGCACACTGTAGCTATTAATTCCCCATCCCTCTCTTACCCCTCGGCCCTGGGCAACCTTTACCCGCTGTCTCTGTGAACTGGCCTATTCTAGAAATTCTATATAAACAGAATCATGCAATATGCTGTGTGTGAGAGCGTGTGTGTGTGTGTGTGTGTGTGTTCTGGCTTCTTTCACTGAGCATGACATTTCCAAAGTCTGTCCATGTTGTAGTTTGTACATTTCTCTGTGGTTAAATACAGTTCCAACACATGGACCCAAGATTTTTTTTTGTCTATTATGAATAACTTTATGAATCTTGTGAGGACATTAAGTTCCCATCTCTCCTGGATGTATAATGATAAGTACGGCTGTCAAATGGTAACATTGTGTTTAATTTTTTTTTTTTTTTTGAGACAGGGTCTCATTATGTAGTTGAGGTCAGTCTTGAATGCACTATGTAGCTCAGGCCGGCCTCAAATTCTTGGTGATCCTCCTGCCTCAGCCTCCTGAGGCCCAGCTTTTGTGTTTAACTTTTTGAGAAACCACTATGGTTTTTCATAGTAGCTGCACCATTTTACATTCTCATCAGCAGTGAACGAGAGCCCCAATTTCTCCACATCCTAATGCCCGGGGATTTTTTTAAGCCATTCATGTGATGTAAAGTAATACCTCATTGTAGTTTGGATTTGCAGTTCCCGGCTGGCTAATGATGTTGAACTCTTTGCACTCATTGGATATTTCAGCATCTTCGGAGAAATGTCTTTTCAGAGCATTTGCCCATCTTTTAATAAGATTTGTCTTTGATTTATAACAGTACTTCATGTATTCTAGAACACATCTCTTATTAAATATAATTTAAAATATTTCCTCCCATCCCAGGAGTTGTATTCCCCTTTGTTAATGACCTTTGACACAGAAAATTTTAATCTGGTGGCACTCATTTATTTTTTTGTCTTGATGCTTGTGCTTTTAGTGTCACGGCTAAGAAACCACTGCCAAATTCAAGATCACAAAAAAAACCTTTATCTTCTAAAAGCCTTAGCTCTTAGATTTAGGTCTTTGACCCATTTTGAGTTCATTTTTGTATATGCAGGGAGGTAGATTGTGTCACCCAACACTAGAGACAATTTTAATTCTACCTTTCCAATTGAGACCCGTCTTACCTCAGGCCCTGACTACTTGCCCTGGCAAGCACTTCTAGCTCTGTGTGAGACAGCAGCAGCAAGAGTAGACACCCTTGTCCTCTCGCTGATCTTAAAAGCATCCAGTCTTTCACTATAACGTATAATCTTACTGAGGGTTTTTCATACGTGAAAATTTGATTTATTTTTCCAGGCACTTTTGACCCCACCTTGGTTTGGTGAAATTCTTCTCATCTTTTAAGCATGAGCTAAAAATGTCAGTTCTTGGGGGACGTCTTCTTGCACCTGCAAAGCAGGCTCATGGAGCCCTGCCCTCGTCACAGCTCTAACAAATGCTTGTCAGTGATGCCTCCCCTACAGACCAGCCTCAGGCACTGGGTTCTGCTTCCTGACCTTGGCAGGGATACTGTTCTAGAAGTTCCATTCCTACCTATCTCTATTTCCGGGATGGGGACCTTGCTTTATTCACCCTTACACCCAGCCCCTAACACTGAGCCTGGCACTCACTAACCCTTGCTAGTGTCTGAATTGTTTTGAGCTTTCTCAAAAAGCAGATCATTTTTGGCACGACAATAAAATTAAGAAACCTTACCCTCCACGGGGCCAATCTGATTGGTCACAGCAAACCGAAGCACTCCTTCGTCCTCACTGTACAAGGCAAAGACACGGTCCACCGATAGCTGCTGGGGCGTGGGCACAGCTTGATGTCCGGCGTGCCTGCATGCCTGGAAAGTGACGTTCTGGTGGATGCGGTATGAGCCCGTTTGGTTGATGGCTCCATAAGTAAGAGAGTAGTCCCTGGAACTTGTGATGGTCACAGCTGCAACAGATATTTTACAGGCAAACTGTTAAATATTTTAAAATATAAAGTCCAGAGGTTTTTATGTGGGGTGGGTTATTCTACTCACTCTTTAATTCCTAGACCAAGTTCCCTTGGGAACTGCTTGTGTTTAGATGGGAAACTTGCAGGGGAAGCCCATGAAACTGAGTGGATGCAAAGCCAAAGGGCTAAGAGGGAAGAGGGGCTACAGCTGCTACCATCACAATCTGCAAGGAACAAACGTTACGCAGATATCCCGCCTCGCTCACTCCCCATAGCAGCCAGTGCTACCATCACAACACTACCGTCTAGGGAGCAGAAACTTACACAGGCCAAGATGCAGGGTTGGGATGTGGACAATCTGGAACTCTAATCACTCCATGTATCAGTTACTTTTCTAGAGTCAATGGTTTGCAAGAGAGAAGATTTAATGCAGGACAATTACAAATTGCAGCAATCACACACACAAGCCAAATGCAGAAAGAATGAAGAACGTCCACCTATGCACTGGAGACCCAAAAAGATTCAATCAAGGGCTGGAAGCCCGCAGCAATGGCCCGTGTATGTCTGTGTCTGCACTAAAAGGCTGAAGAAATCTATACTGGAATGAGGATACGATGCTCACAGCAGAGATGAAGACCAGAGCTTCTCCTAAGTCACAGCAGCCATCCCTGATGACAGCAAGGCCCCGAGCTCCCTCTGTGATGAGAACAGCCAAGTTTACTTCAGGGAAACTAGCTGCAACAGAACTTCTCCTACGAAACAGCTGCCCCCTATCTGCTCCTGTTCTCCTTTATGTTGTGTTGGCAATAACCTTCAGGTGGATTTTATATGCTCAGAAACACACCAACTCAGTCCAGCTGGGTGTTCCTGCTCAAATTGACCACTATAATAAGTCCACCAAAATCCACTCCCAAGTCAACTTGAAGACCAGACATATTTCTTTAAACCATAGTCTCCAGTGGCAGATTTGTAAAGAGGTAACATATCTTAGTCTATTCAGATTTACTTCAACAATTCTTATTGCACTCATTCCCACACCAGAAACAAATATTCAAAGGCGTCAACACTGATTACAAACAGGTGTCCAAACACTGCAACAAACATGCTTTACAACTCCATTTTGTTGCTTTTGCTTGTTCAAAAAATATTTTGTTTACAAAGTGCAATATACCAATAAGTTGCATCCACATTAAAAAATATGGCTTTGGGCTGGGGATTTAGCTCAGCGGTTAGAGAGCCTGCCTAGCAAGCACAAGGCCCCAAGTTCAAACCCCAGCACCGAAAAACAAACAAACAAAAATATGGCTTTAAATTTTAAAACTCCTTTGGTTTCCATTAACTTTAACAACAAGACATGGTGACATTAAGACATGCCCCCAAGGATTTCTTGCACCCCAGATACACTCTTCCCTTTCAGTAAAAGATCTCAGGTCAATTTTCCATCGTCCTGTTTCTTCTCTCCTCTCTTCATCCTTGCAACCCAGGTCCCCTCTGGCCGAACGTTTCAAGTCACCCTGCTGGCTCTCTGCTCTCAATTTCCAACACAGATCCAGTCAAAAGCCCTCAACAGTAACAATGCCACCCTCCCAACACCAGACTGCACTGAAATTTTTCTGCCACCCAGACAATATCTCCAAACACAAGTAAAATGCAGATAACTTCTGCCAAAGCACAAATATACCACCTGGGATCCAGCAGCCAATGCAGTCCTCAGCAGAGTCCTCCCAAGCCTCATCCTAACCAGCAGCATTTCCATCAGTTACTCTGGTTTTCCGGGCTCTGACCACAGTCTCCCATATAATAAGTTTAGAGCGTTCCAAGGCTGCCTCTTTGGCTGGTCTCTCAGAACCTTTCCAAAGTAATTCCAAAGGCTCTTAAGCCACATGGCCAGGCAACATAACAGCAAGGACCCCTCTTCTCCGGTACAATTTCTGTATTAGGTACTTTTCTAGAGTCAATAGTTTGCAAGAGAGCAGATTTAATACAGGACAATTACAAGTTACAACATTCACACACACAAGCCAAATGCAGGAAGAGCACAGAACGTCTGTTTATGCACTGGAGAACTGAAAGATCCAATCAAGGGCTGAGGGACCATGGCACTGTCCCGTGTACATCTGTCTGTGCTGAAAGGCTGAAGATCCTCACAGCAGAGATGAAGACCAGAGCTTCCCCAAAGCAAACAATAGCCATTCCCAACAACAGCAACGTCCTGAGCTCCTTCTGCAACAAGAACAGCCAAGTTCACTTCAGGGAAACCAGCCTCAACAGAGCCGCTCCTGGGAAATGGCTGCCTGTTATCTTCTGCTCCACTTCTCGTTTATGTTGTATCACCAATAATCTTCAGGTGGATCTTCTATGCCCAGAACCACAACAACTCAGTTCAGCTGGGTGATCCTGCGCAAATTGACCGTATCAGTCCACCACACTTCCGTCTGCACCCAAAGTTCCGAACCTCCCATCTCATACGCTGCACAGAGTGGTGTACAGGCCAGTTACATGGCTCTGGATCACTCTGGGCACTGTCCAGGTTTGCACTTACTATCATGGTCCCTACATCTCCTCTCCGACTTCTAGCTTTCACACCATGAAAGGCGGCGCAGTCGGAGGGCAGGCACAACTCCAGCTGTGCCACATGTTCGCTACCTTGAGGCTAGACAGTATTTTACAAGTAGGTAGCACTTTACAAAACACATCACGTCTTGCACAATTATCAACCGGGCAATGTAGACAGAAAAGATGCCTTTATTCTCATGCTAAAGATGAGATAAATGTTAAGTGATCTTCCCTCATAGAGCTTAATGAATTCAAGATGTGAATTCTATCTTCTGACTCCAAATCTCAAGTAAGTTTTACAACATGCACAAGATCTTCCTGTGACATTTTTTGGGGGTGGGGGGTGCTGGGGATCCAACTCAGGGCCTTGTGCTCACTAGGCAAGTGCCCTACCACTAAGCTAAATCCCCAGCCCCCTGCAACTTTTAAAGCAAGCTGATTCCAGCTGAAACAAGGTTACAGGACAAATTCTAATAATATTTTTCTGTGCTTGAGAGCAGCATGGTTAAAAACTATATATGATTATCCCATCCCTACACACCCCCGTAGACAATGTTGTTATTGACACTATACTATTTGGAAGTATTGGGTAAGGATATTGGTGTTCCAATGTAGAGTAGCTAGCATTCTGCTCACTTTTACTACGTACATTGGTACCTTGATTCGCAAACTTAATTTGCTGTACGATTCTGGAAAAGATGGCCATGTTCGTGTTCCTGTGGGAAAGATGGCTGCAGTCATGTTCATCACCCAATGCAGAGTTCACAAACAAACACAAAATTTTGCCAAATGCTTCTGTTTGCAAACCAAACTGTTTGCAAACAAAAGGGCTTGTGAACCGAGGTACCAGTGTATTTCATAAGAATAAAAAATACTAAACTCATTTTAGGTGCCAGTGTTCTAGAACATTCCACGTAGCTCCTCATTTAATCCTCATAGCCATGGTACCTTGTGAGGCAGGTGGCACCCCCCATCTTACAGATGCGGTCACTGGTCACACATACCCGAGTCCGAGTAATGGTAAAGCTCTTTGTAGGGAGGAATGTGGGCTGTGAAATTTGCTGGAATGTAGGGCACCTGGCCTTGGATGTTGGTCTTCATGATCAGGTAGTTCTCTTGGTCGAGTCCCTCCGCAGTCTGGGTAATCCAAACTCTCTCCTCTCCTGGGTAGAAAGTCACTTCCACGCTATGGACAAAGCTAGCACCTGGAGAGAGAAAAACAATCAGCACAGGAGTGAAAAGAGTCCTTGCTTAAGTAATTACCAGTACAGCTGGGGCTGAGGCTCAGTGGTGGGGTTCGCTTAGCACAAGAGGCCTGCATTCCCAGCTCTGCAAACATGAATCGCTACCAGGACATACTTCCTCCATCTCATTTCTACTGCTGTTGGAGATGCTGCCTAAGGAGATTATTCGCTGTCCAAACTAAGTCCTATTGGCAGTTGACTCCCTCAGCCCCTTTCCATTCTAGAAAGGTTTCATCCTGCCTCCCTCACCCTGCCTTTCTGGGCAAGGGCTTGCATTCTGTGAGAAATAAAATCTCGTGAACATCCTTGACTTCTACAAGGTTGCCAGAATAGGCAAAAACAGAAGAGCAAACAAAATCAACACACACACACACACACACACGCACACACTTAAATCAAGACTCTCAATTAAATTTCAACTACAGATTAACAGTGTATGTTTTCATATATGTCCCATGCAATATTTGAGGCATATTTATACTACAAAAGTTCACTGTTTATCTGAAGTTCAGACTTAAATTGCTATATTATATTTTATCTACTTTTGACCCAAGGGTTTATTTAAATATTTTGATGAAAGGCAAGATACTATATAATTAGCTATTCAGCTCTAAAGTTGGAGATGAGGACAGAACTTTTTTCAAAGCACTTTATTTTACGTGCAATAAAGAAAACAAGCTCTTTGCAGGTGGGTATGTGAGAGGCCAAAAAGCAGCTCCCACACTTGTGCTGTCAAAGGGAGATCCTTGGGCCAAGCACCTCCTGGGAGCCTGTTGGAGAAGCAGAACCACAGGCCTCCTGGGTCAGAATCTGCCTTCCCACGAGCCAGCCAGGAGATCTGTGTGCAGGCCCAAGTTGAAAAGCAGTGGCCTATACCACTATAGGACGGGGTGGAGGTGTGAGGGGAGGAAAGGCACCATGCAGTAAAATCATGCAGTAAAATCATCTCCAAGTGCCTGATAGGTAACCTTTTGGCATCCTTACTTGCCAGATCTGTACCCAGTAACTCAAACGCAGCCTGACAAATATGCTTCAACAAATTGGGGTAAAAGGACACAAATGCTAATGGAATCATCCTATTTCTCAACATCTGGAAGGACATTTAGAAGCAATCACTGTCTTTCAAAAAAATCTGTTATGCAAACCCAAACCAGTCCCAACTGACTCTGTACAGAAACTACACATCTGGGGCTCCAGAATAACAAGCCCTCCTTCCCTGCATAAAAACTGCAGGCGCCACCCCAAGGAGCAACACAGAAAGCAGGCTATCAGCCCTCCCAGGGCCCTGCTCACCAGTGAGGCTGAAGCCATTCTTGAAGCCTGGTTTCTCCAAAGCAAAGAGCCAGCCAAACAGGCCTCCAATTGGCGTCAGGGGGAGGAGGGCCCGGGCCGCCGGCTGCGGGATGTGACTGATGGCCGTGTAGGCCCTGCCATCGTTGCCCACGATGTAAGCATGCAGGTCCACATCGGTGAAGTGCACAGGCGTGTGTCCCACACGGAGGTGGCCACTCACTTTCCCGTTGACTCGATGAGGTGCTCCTAGGAGACAGAAAATCCAGTCAGCCTTGGCCATGAGCCAAGCCTTGGGATGGGTGTGCAATAACCAATTGAGTGTGCAATAAAAACTGGTATGCCACGAATAATGGGTGTGCAAAATAATTCCACTTTAAATTCCCCACATTCACTCTTTACCAAGTCCTGTGAATGAGTCCCTAGCCAGCCAATTTCCCATGTATGAAAGAGTCCTGTCTGCGATCGCTTTCTTCACACCCTCCCTCTCTCCTCTGCCCTTTAGTCCTAAGGCGCTGGAGGGAACACCTCTGGCTATCCTCAAATTGGGAAATCAGCGCAAACCTGCTTATTCCTCCAGCATTTATTCAGCCCCTGCGAGTTGCCGGGGCTTTGACTCAAGGTGTGGAGATGCGAGGTGCACAGAACAGAGCTCAGAGAGGCGGTGGAAACACCCAGTGCGGGCCCCATCAATCACCTTCCGGCAGACAATGCTGCCCATTTCCGTAGAACCTGGACTGGCAATGGCAGCAGAAGCCGGTGGCGTAGTCCGTGCAGAAGGCGTGCTGGGAACACTGGCCATGGCGGTGCTCACAGGTTTCCTTATTGGCGGAGTTATACGTAAAGACTGGAAAAGGAAACAAACGTGCTTTAGGACCACGGAGCGACTCTGGCCCCGCGGCCGCCCGGCTTCAACGTGGACACAGCATCTGCTCGATGACACTGGTTTGGATTGTAATAAACAAAGAGGTTTTTGAAGTTGAAGAGACAGGAATAACATTCAGCCCAGGGGTATTCACTTGCTTTGTCTTCTGGCTAGCGGCACCACTCACTGCTACCATCTGGGTCTCATTGCAACGCTGGGGAACTAAAATAAGGCTGCACCACTGCAGACGGAGTGTGACAAATGAAGGCAACACGGTAATAAGTACACATTGAGGGGAACAGCAGGAAACTGCCATTTCTGTGGTTTGAAAGGGCCACATACCAGCAGTTTTGCAGGGTTCAATATAACACCTGCTGAGAGCAAGAAACGAGAGAGGAGCTACCAGTTGGGTCTAACAGTTCCTTTCTTAGGTAACCTTGAATTTACAAAAGTAACCTGCAGTGTCCCCGTAGAGGGAGGGTGGGAAGAAGTTTGGTTTTGGAGAAAGAAGAGCCTTCAAGAATGTATACATCTACCTTGCAGCGAGGGGAAAGGGGGTGGAAGAGGGGGAAGGAGCAGGGAATCCAGATGTTCATATGCTCTCCACCCCTGCAGAATTTGCTGGCAGGAGAGGGCACAAGCAGGATTTCCACGCAATAGTAGAGGGCTTGGGCTAAAGTCACAGACTTCCTAGAAAGCTGTGGTGGACCAGGTAAGCTTGATGCTCCCATCGCCACTTACTCTGCCCATTAAAGAAAAAGAAAAAAGAAAGAAGCCTGTTCGTGCTCCAGAGAAACGGGAATCTGGGGCACAAGACATTGTCCATCAAGGAAATGGCCAAAGTAATGGGGTGTGAGTGGGAGGTCATAGATGGACCCAAAGGCGCTCTCTCCCAGGACACTGGGGAATGGGCCAGTCCCAAATATGACCACCAGGAGGCAGACTGGCTGTGCACACCTCTTCCTCTGTGTCCCCAGGAAGAGCAGGAATATGTTGGCGACTCCTGGAGCACAGGGCGGCAAGGAACTCTAGTACAAGATTCTGGTGCTGGCGTGGGTGCCAGACCCCAGGGGTGAAGGACACCCTACTCTTAGGAAAAACTAGGTCACAGTTGTGATCTGGGTCTAGGCCTAAAAAGGAGAAAACACGAGAAGAAAGAAGAAATCTAAACATTAATACTTAGCAAGTCTTCCAGGCAAGAACAGAAAACAAATGAATGGAAGAAGAGATAGAGCCATATACAGAATATACAACAACGCAGGCAGTACAGAGATTTGGATTAACAAATAAAAATATAACAACTAAACTTTAACATTGATATAGTGCCTAAGAGTGCTCACTTTGGCAGCACACATACTAAAACTAGAATGAAATAGTGCCTAATATACACCAGATACTCTTCCATAAACTTTAACTCTTAACCTGCACAAGAGCCCTTGGTAGCAGGCATTGTCTTTGAGCCCTGTTTTGCACATAAAGAAACTGAGGCAAAGAGGAGGTAAGTGACTCACCCAGAGCCATACAGCATGTGACAAAGGTGAATTTGAACCCAGGAAGCACAGCTCCAGAACCTTAATTGCTGCTCTCAGTGGGACCCAATCACACATAGCATGAGGGTGAGATCCAGTGCTTGGAGAAAGTCAACGTCGGCTCCAGGAGGGAAAGTTTGAATGAGATTTTATAAATCAGTCTTTAAAGTAGGAAAAGCAGAGATTATGGGGATGACTATCGCAGCACGTTGGGAAAAGCACAGTGAGAAGTAGCGATCTGAGGACAAGCAGCACTGATTTTTGAACAACACGCAAGTGTTCTTTGTATATCCTTAAAAACCAGCAAGTGGAGAGGGTCAAACACACGACCTCGATTGAAGTGGAAAATGTGATGGGGACATAGTAAGAATGAAGTTGGTGACCCAAGACTTGGTTTTATAAGGCCTTGAGGGCTGAGGAAGTCCAGTATGATAAAAATAGAAAACGAGACAACATTCAACTTTCTGTGAAATAGGAAAGTGACAGGCCTAACTGTTTGCAAGCTGGAAAATGACAAAACTCAAGGAAGAAAAAGGCAGAATGGAACATGATAAAAATATTACAGAGGTTGCAGTACAGAAACTACATCAGTGTCTATCATTGGTTTGAAAGAGAGGAAAGCTGAATAAAGAGAATGAATGTAACTTGGGTTCTTCAGTTTTTTATGGAGACCTCTCCAACTCAGACTGTTACGACCAAGCGTAAAGCGTCATCTGCAGGTGGGCTCCTGGGTAAGTGTACCAGAGGAGCAGGGGCTACAGCAGGCCCCAGGCTCGGCCACCTTCAGGTGGCTCTGTGGAAACCACACAAAGGCGATGTCTCAGCTTCCTCACCTGCAAATCAGGAGGACACACCTTACACCAGCATCACCAAAATCGTATTTTTTCTTATCAGTCTTCTGAGTGCCAAGGCAAAAAGGCAGGCCTAAGGGCAGTCATTTTCAGGAATTCAGGTAAAAATAAAACCAAATCCTACACACCGTTCTGTCCAGAAATTAAAGAAATGGTAGATTTGTATTGGACTCCCTGAATTTCTGTTATTTGGGAAGACTTGTTCTTTGGCCCATTTCCTACTGTAAGACTGGATTATGAAACAAGGAGAGGTGGGTGGAGGAGATATTTAGATGTGCAGACTTAGGTTGATTTAACTAAGCCAAGCACACACTCACCCTTCCAGCCCCATGGTGGCCACAACAGAGAAAGGAGGTGGTTAGCGGCCTTCATAATGCTTCTTCCAAGCCCACCTTGACACTCGGGTGCACACATAGATCTGCACACTTAAGATGGCAGCTTGTCAGGAGAAAGGTACATGACTCTCGGAATTTTATTTATTCATTCAATAACTGGGCAGTGTTTATTGTGTGCTCCCTGGAGGCCCAGGCCTGGCTAGACATGAGGGGTGGAACAGGGATCACTAGAGACAAGAATTCCTGCTGTGAAGGTTACATTCTCCTGGCAGCAGCCAATAAACAAGTGCAGTATTTAGCTGGTGGATGTAGCTGGTGGCTGAGCAGAGGCATGAAGGGGTGGGGGCTGGGCGGATGCGCTTTGTTCTTTTAAATGACATGGACAATGGGAGAAGGTGACTTTTGGGCCCAGGTCTGGACGAGGTGAGGGAGGGATTCTCAGGGAGGGATGAGTTAGGCCGGGCACTCTCTATGTCAGGCAGGAAGGGCATATGGGCAGACAGCAGAGAGGTAGCTGGGCCACTCACGCAGGGGCTCAGGGAGAATGTGGACTCGGTCTGAGCAAATGGAGTGACGTGATCTGACTTACAGTAGATCAGGACTGAGCTGGCACCCTGGCAGTAAGAAGTGCTGGCAGAGAACATGAGAAGGTACCAGATCTGGGATGTTTTGAAGGTGGAACTAACAGGGTTTGCTGATAGCCCAGATGTGGGGTGTAAGAAAAGATGGGGGAGTCCCGCATGACGTCACGTCTTGGCATGGGAAACCAGAGGATGGAGCTACCCTTACTGTAGAGGGGCAAGACTGTGGGTGATCCTTCATCCCAACCTGGATGGCAACTCATACCCCTGGCATGGCACTTTTGGCACCTCTCTGCCCTTCACAGGGAGAGCTGTATTTCTCCCTGTGGATTCTGAGGATCATGCATTCACCCGATACACCTGTTAAGGTACAAACTCTGAGGCCCACAAATTTCAACTCTCTGTGTAGATCCCAAGAATCTGCACTTTACCGCTCCCCAAGTGGACCTACTGTTAAGAGATGTTGATACACAGGCTATTCATGAGCCTCCCGCTTTGGATTAAGGATTGCTCATTCGTGTAGGTGATGCGTTGAATCTGACTGATCAACAGCTCTTGGGCAGGGCAGCTGTCCAGGGCTGTTCTTGCGTTCATTCGTGGCTATCGACCTGAAAAGTGGAGCTCAGTGCTGATGGCCCAGGTGGGCCTTGAGCCACACGAATGTGATGTGAAGATCCTTTGGCAGAGGTATGCAGAAGGACAGTAGCAGGTCCTTGCCCAACGAAAGAGGAGAAGTGGAACTCAACATGTAACCCCACACATGTCTATCTACCCAGAGCAAGAAAAGCCAGGCTTCTGACCAATGTGACTTCTCAGACTTCCATGGACATTTTCCTTAGATTCAAAGATGCTGGAGGAATCGAGGTCTGGACCTCTGTGGGTGAGATAAACACATCCAAACACAACGCACTGTTTTTTCTTTTCAGCGGCCATCGGTACGCCTCTTCACTTCATTGTTTGAACGTATTTCCACACCTTCTTCCTATTGGGATAAGGAGATACTGTCTCCATTTTATGATGACCAAGCAGGCCCACAGAGATTAATGGGCTTCTGGGTCTAATCCCAGCTCTTTCCCCCTCACCAGCAGTATCTCAATTCAGGGAACATGAGCGGCCCCAGAGAACCCAGCTTTAATACGCGGATTCTGGTTCAGAAGGTGGAGGCAGAAGAGGAAAACAGTGTTTCAACCAGGGGCCAGTATGGTGGATGGAGGGGAATCAAACACACTTTGGGAAACGCAGTTTTTATTCCACGACCTCTTCTCCTGCCCACATGGCCCAGGGAGTTCCTATCACGGAGACTCAAAACAGCACCTCGCACACAGCAGGAGGGCAGAGGCTGCTGGCTGTGAGCTCCGTTTGTCAAGATCCCTCCACTGGCATCTGACAGCTGCTAAAGGAATCTTAAATCTCACTTCTTTTTTCCATTTAATGCTTTTTCTGTTTGTTACTCTTCTGGTGTCCTTTAATAGAAAGAAAAACGGGGTTGAGATACATAAGAGAAAAGCCAAGGCGCTGCCAGAGTACTTGAGACTTGTCCTAATTGGGACTTTTTAACAAAAATAGAAAACTCTCCTCTGCACTTGTTCTGACCCATCCTTCAATCCTTATTTTTCCAGAAACACTGAGGCACTTGGCCTGCCTGCTACTCGCCAAGGGCTCTGGCCCAGGCACAGGAGGCGAGCAGGCTGCGCAGCGTGGCCCTAGCTCCCTGTCGCAGGGGGAGAGGGACTTCCTGTGTGAGCTGCCTGCTGCGGCTGCAGTGACTTGTACTTCTGATAACTTTTATGGCTACTGCAAGACAAAGAACCAACATTTTCACTGCAGGACAGATTTTTTTCTAAGTGTCCCCACCAATCAGAATGATAGAGTAGACAGAAAACCACACCCCACTTCACAATTCAGAGCACTAGCCTGCTTCTCCCTCCAGCTCCCATGGTAGTTTGTTTTTAATGTATGAGGTATGATCAAAAAATATGGTAAATTTAAAAAAAATTTTTTTTAATATTACAGTAAAAGACATATTGCCATTGATCGCCCTCAAATACTGTCTCTTACTTTGAATACACTTATCGCCTTGTTCTTGCCACTTTCTGAAGCATCCTGGAAGTCCTTTTCCATGAGTGTCTTTAGCTGCACTGTTGTGGTTATCTCCACGTCCTGAATCGGTTTGAAATGTTTCCCTTTCATGATCATCTATCTTGACTTTAGAGAAGAGCCAGAAGTCACAAGGTGCCAGATCTGACGGCTAAGGCGGATGAGGACACATTGTAGTATTTTTGCAAGTCCGACCTTTATGTTGGATGGTACTCAACAGCAACAATGACTATACTTTCCATCACACCTTATAAAGACACTCTCGAAAGGAGGTTTCCTGAGCTGCTTGAGAAAGCGGCAAGAACGATGGGATAAGTGTGTTTGAATCAAGGAGTATTTGGAGGGGAATTAATGGTGATGTGTCCTGTACTGTAATAAATTTTTTAAGCTTAAACATTCACTGTGTATTTTGATCACACCCCAAACATATAGTACCTTGTGATGCAGGCGGCAGACAGCGACCAGGACCCTGGGGTGGCAGTTTACATCAGCTGTTGTACACTCAGGCTCTCTCTCCACTTCTAGAGAAGGAAGAGGACCCTCTCAAGGACTCTCCCGTGCAGTGTCTTCACGGAGATGGGGCCTCCATCTGCATTCCCAGCCATCTGGGGGCGCCCCAGGGTGGGTGGGGGTGGGGGTAGGGAGACAGCCAGGAAGCAGCACGCTCCTGCAGCCCCTCCCAAGGTCAGAAGTGGAGGGGACTCGGCACTGTGGAAATCCCTGCTGACATGCCAGGCTCTCTCAGCACAAGTGCCATCCAAGTACAAAGAGGACCATACCAATGCACCATGAACACCTGAGGCCTCTGAAAGCCACATGCCCCTCCCCTCTCCCTTCCTAGTTCTTCATGAAGACCCAGATTAAATCCAGCTTTGCGACAGCAGTGCCTCAGTAGGCTTAGGCACATCTAAGACCCAGGTGAGCCGACTTCATTCTTTGCTACTCACAACACAACCAGCCTGCTCTCTGGGGCCCAGCCTACTCAGCCTTCCCTGGCAACTCCTCTCAGGCCTACCCTCTCTTCTCCTTTTCCCTCCCCATCTTCCTGTTCCTTCACTCTTGTCACTCCTCTGTCCAGAATGTTTTCACACTTTCCCCCTTTCTTACCTCAGACCAGACCTGACTCCAAGGCCCAATTGAAGCCCTGCTCCCTCACCAGGGCCTCCCCGCCTACAGCAACATGGCGGACACTGCCCTCAGCCCCTCCCCGGGCACCTTACAGCTCTCCCTCGTTTCTTCCTGGCTTTGCTGCAGTCTCGCTCTGTCTCCTATGAGGAAAGTCACTACGGACTTTCGACCTTTAGTTTCTGCATCCACAAGACAGGAAGTTAACAGTATCTACCTCAGAGGGAATTCCGAGAACTAACCAGATAATGTGATCTGACACAGAGGTCTCATTCAGCCAGTGGCCACTCAACAACTGCTCATGAAGACTCCCGTTAGTGCGTCCTTCTGAGCAATGTACACGGCAGGTACTTGGGTAACTTTCTGACTCTACAACGAACCACTGGAGCTGCCTGGAAGAACGAGACACCTCAGACAAGGGATCTTTCCGCCCACTGCACTGCTGCTTCAGCCCTCTGTGGAGAGAGAACAAAGCAAGACAACACTTGGGGCCAGAACCTGGGTGTGACTGGGACATTCTTGCTTGGGACAGACATAACGAAACATTTGTAAAAGAAGGACCTAAGGAGATGAAAAAAATTAAAAAGAAAAAGACACTTTCTGGGCCTTTAATCTTAATTTCTTGGGCTAGCAAGCTGACGACTTGAGCCCAGTGTTAATTCTCATAACTGCTGAATGAGGTCTGCATTAGCTCCATTCCAGACTTGAGGAAGACGAAGGTCAAACAGAGAACACATCCTGCCTGAAACGAAGTAGCAGAGATGGAATTGAGCTTGAGTCCCAGACCTGGGATGCCAAGGCTTTTGTGTGGGATACCACGCAAAATTCACTGCCCCAGAAAAAGGTACTTCTACTAACTGCGTTTCTATACTTCTTACATGGTCCTGAATTCCTTTTTGAAAAAAAATCTGGGGTTTTTTTTTTGTTGTTGTTGTTTTTCTGTTTTTGTCCAAGACTTTAAAACTTCTAATAGCCTTTTCCCCCACTACGTGTCCAAGCTCAGGGCATTACTGCCCCTTTTCACATGCATTTGGCCATTTCCAAGTTGTCAGGAGTAGACCCCACTGGCATTCAGTGGCTGATCGCAGTATCATAGTTCGTGCACCACAAAGCCTTTGTCTGCCACCTTGGCCACTCAATGGCCAGTGTTACTGCCACAGATACTACACTGTTGCTACTGAGACCTTTTCTCAGTAACTCTTTCACACATGGCTCCATGGATCTGCCTTTTAATATTCCCAAGCTCTTCCCATTATGGGTATGTAGGAAATAACAACCCACAAATGAAGGGCCATTGAGGAACACATCTTTATCTCCAAATCCCTGTGTGAAGATCTTAGATACTTGGCTTTAAAATTTCTTTAAAAAGGTAGAACTCAGGGTGGAAAGTCTGAAGATCCTTAGGAGGATCTAGAGGTTCTGAAACCTTTCTATAAAAGTCACATCTTCAACTTCACAGAAAAATGTGGGCCTCAGACACCAATTAAGACAAAATTCTTTGCATATCTTTTTTTTTTTTTTTTTTTGTGGTGCCAGGGATCGAACTCAGGCCCTTGTGTTTGCAAGGCAAGCACTCTAACCACTGAGCTAAATCCCCAGCCCCAAGACAAAATTCTTGAATAAGCACATTCTTGATTCTTTACCTATTCCCACTGTTTTACACCTTCCACAGTTAGCAACAGCAGCCACCGTGTTTTAAGAACTCACTAGTGCAGACACTAAAACCCACCTATATTACTGCATTTAATCCTCCCAATAAATTTATGAGAAATCAGAGGCTTGGGGGTTCCATGAGTTGCTTTAAGGCAGCCAAGATTCAAACTTAAATCTGACATTAGTGCTTTCCCTCTAATCATTGCACGGTAGCATCTTGGTCACCAAGTATTTTCCTCCCCCTGAAATAAATACCTCTCCGGCAGAATTCTGCAAAAAGATGCTGCAGAAAAACCCAGGAAGCCCTCTTTGCTAGGGTGGCATGGTTTTGTCACAACAGGGATAAAAAAAGAGAAGAGGTGAAAAACACTGCAGCTTCAGAATTCAGCTTTAGTCTGTGACCTCTTCCTGCCGGGACAGGTCAGACCAGCGATCCCTGGACATGAGAGGCGTTGGTGGGCCTCTCGTTCGCTCTCTACACCCCGGACCAGGAGAGAGAGCTGACCCGAGAGAAGGCCAGTGTGGGCCTGAGTCCTGCCTCCCCCAACCTAGCCCGGCTGCCCTGCATCCCCTCCTGCCTCCCGCTCTGCTGGTGGCCCAGTGAGTTAGGACGACAGAGCAAGGTTCCAGGGAGATGAAGGCCACAGCTGCATGGCCTTGAACCGGAAAGCACGAAAGACACAGGTGGGTGTCCCTTCGCTCCCCAAGGGCTCCCGGGGCCCACGCAGGGCAGCGACTCTCCAAGTAGGGGATGGTCGAGGCCGCCTGCTCCAAACTCCAGGCTCCAGGCCCAGCTTTGTCATGAGCGCCTCTGCCGCCTTCCAGACTGAAATTCCTCATTACACTTGAGAGCAGAGCTGGCCAAGCAGCCGGCTCTTCCCAGCTCCCTTCCTGAGCCCTATTTTTTAAAACACATTATTAACGGTCAAAAGGCTCCAATGAGAGCCTGCCTGCCAGGATTTATTTGGCGAAGGAAATTTATCTCCTGAAACATGGGGAGTAAAAGTCAGTTCTGGTCTTGCTAAACTTTTCACCTACTCACTTGAAAGAAAAAAAATACTATGTAGAATCGACTTCTTTTTCCCTTTTTTTTTTTTTTTTCCTTTTCACAGTACTTGAGATTGAACCCAGGGCCTTTCCACTGAGCTACCAATATCCCTAAATCTTTTTTTTTAATTTTGAGACAAGGTCCTACTAAGTTGCCCAGCTGGGTTTGAATTTGGAATCCTCCTGCCTCAGCCTCCCAGAGTGCTGGGCTCATAGGCGTGCACCACCATACCTAGCCAAAAATAACATTTTTAAAATGAAATGTTAGAACAAGCTTTTTGACATACTCACCCTCAGTGTTGGAACCAATTTCATCCTCCACTCCGACCACAGGCCTCCCTTGACCCACGGAGGGAGTGTGGCCCAGCACAGAGTAATTAGGAAGAACTTCTCCCTGGGGATGGGCTGCAGGACCCCTGGGTCCTGGAGGCACAGGCTTTCCATTTGAGTAGGGCTGGATGCTTCTGTCACCAGGGTGGTGCCCCGGACCCTCCTGGGAAGGAGCCAGGGAATCTCCATCAACCTCTGAGGGAGCCAGTCTTCTGGTTCCTGCCTGGTCCAAAGGCTGCATGTGGCCTTTAAATCCGGGGGTCTCTACATCTCCCAGGGGTGCCGCCTCTTTAGTTCGAGGGTCCAAGTTGGCAGATTCCGTTTCAGGGTAGGATGGCCGGTCACCCGGTGCTGGATGTGGTGCAGGGGAGGCCAGGCCAGGGGCTGGAGGAGAGATCCCAGCTCCCACGGGGCCAGCATCGGCTCGGGACTGGAAGGACACATCCACTCTGCTATGACCATCCAACGTCTCCTCTGGTTCACCTGGCAGGTATTCAACCTCCTCATTCTCATCATAATAATCCAAATTGTCCTCATTGTAGTCACTTTCCAGGGCGGCAGCATGGCTGACGGGATGTTCCCGGGGAGCCCACGGGCGGGCTGTGGACACGTCACCTCCAATTGTGGCCGGCTGGAAGTTGTCCAGGGGGGAGCTGCTCCCGACGTGAAAGGCCCACACTCCTGGGATCCCCATGTTGCTCAGTCTAAACAGAAAGGACACGGTTCATCCTAACAAAAATGTGCACTTGCCCTCCCTCCCCCAAACTGAGCACTTAGCTTAAAACTGAAAGACTAGTAAAATCAGATCAAGAGGTTTCCTGGGGTAGAAAACACCATAAAAGTTGACTTCATGGTAACTAAAAGAATTATACTGGAATTCTGATGTAAAATACCTTTTATTTCATGTTCTGTTTAGTTATAACACCACACCATCAAGTTACAAATCTGCCGTACACTCCAAAGCCAAATGTTTTATCTAAAATTCTATTTGAAAACAAACAGGGAATGTGGGACTATCCCCTCCCAGATTGTCTGAAAATCTGTAACACACTCAAGAACACTTTGGCTTCAAATTCGTCACCAGACACTCAAACAGTAATGAGCGCTATATGCTGTGGTCCTGCGCCGGTCTCTGTGCCAAGCGTGGGATATCCTTCACTCTACAAGATGGGGCAGTGGTCACACCTGATTTCACTAAGGGAAAAATAGGATCAGAGAGATTCACTGTTCGTGAGATCATATAACCAATAGTTGGCAGAGCCTGGATTCAATTCAGAGCTAGCGCCAAAGCCGCTGTTCTAAACATCTCCATTAGGTTACTTTGGAAAGCCAGAATATTCAATCGGCCTCTGAACTGCCACTACTCTGTAGAATGTTAAAGACATGTCCTGGTTCACAAGGATTAGACTATTAATTAATCCACAGAGAATGCAGAAGCAATGTAAATAACTTCAAAAAAATATAAATTTCAGAAAAAATTTGAGCACATGTAGTGCAAAGTGAAGGGGAAGATAAGAACATAGCTTAACCAAAACAAAAGGGGTCATAGGTAGAAGTCCTTCCAAAAATACCTGGAAACTGATACCTCATTTTCTCCACTAGAGAAGAACAAGGACTCCACTCAGTCTTCCAAATGGCCCAGGGATCTGCTACTTTAGAGTCAATGATATTCTGAAGAAAACAACTATATACAAGATTTTTTAAAATAAGAGAAAATTGAGCTGAGAAGGGCCTGGCTAGTTTAGATGTAACAGTTTGTAGACTCTTCTGGTGTTTGTACAAAATACTACCTTCAAATTCTCCCACACTGTGGAATTTCCTTAAAAGTCAGCCATGAGGAATAAGAATGACTAATAAGATAATTTTAAAATTCATTGAATTCTATGAGAACAAGAGATCTTTGCTCTTTTGGGTAAGTATTCGTCATGTTCATCTGGATGTCTTGTAAAGCAATACTATTTCTCAATCTATCTTAAACTATTGTTCTCTCCTGCCATCCACCTTGGGGTGTGTGTGTGTGTGTGTGTGTGTGTGTGTGTGTGTGTGTTGTGTGTGTGTGTCTATACTACTGCTGCCTCTGTAGTTAATTTAGGGAAAGAGAAACATTTCTTCTTTCATAGCAGAATAAGATATAAGGTCAGAGATTAGACAGGGATTTTTTTTTAGTGTAATTCATGCTTAACATAAAATATAAAGCAATGTAACAACAAAGCAACCGTGATCCTTTGTACACCATACTGGGAACATTTAGTGTGCGCACAAGAATTAATGTTGGTGTTTCTTGGCAAGCAAATAAGGAAAACTAAGGAAGATATGAGAAAATCATAAAGGTCTGAGAATACTGAGTTTATTCTCCCATTAGAGGTGTTGTGGCTGTGAAGTTTCTTCTTGAACTTGGAAAACTACAAAAGCTTCAAAGAGTAGAAATATACAAATAACGTCAACGAAACTTAAATCAAATAGCCTTCTAAAAAAAATACAGATCACTAGCATGACTTTTGTCAGTGTGCGTGATGGGAAAGTAATCAATTTGAGTTTACTGTACCATCTCCAAGGTGATTTGGAGATCACAGCGATAGCAAGAACTTCATTTCTTTCCTAGAAAGGAAAACTGAGCTACAAAATGGGATGACAATCCTTCCTCCTCAGCTCATTAGGGGAACTGAGAAAATCAGATGAAAGGCCTTGGACAGGCCCTGCACACACAGTACCAACAGAAGAGTATTAGAGTATTTAGTCACCAACCTGATGACTACTGCCCTCTCTTCCAGGAGACAGAAAAGTATAATTTCAAAAAATGCAAGTGTGTGCATTCAGATTTAAATGTGCAAGAAGAAAGTATGACACACATTATGAATTATGTAATTTGTGACTTTTGAGTTTACATGAGACAAGTTTAAGGAAAAGAAAGATTCCATTGAGTAGAAAAGTAAATTTACTCTTTAGAGATACACACTAAAGTATTTAGCAGTGAACCGGGAGGACTTACATTAATTCAACAACATGTTAAATATTCATCAATAAGTTGCCTTTATAATAGATAACATAATCCACGCAATGTCTTGTAGACTTCAAATGATAATATAGACAGATATCTGACTGAATAATGCCCATGAAACAGTGATAAATCAGCAAATGCACAAGAACCACTGGGTTTTAAAAAGTTTTCACATGTTATCTGAAATTCTGGAAGGACTGTTAATACTGATAACACTTGAAATAGTAATCAGGGGTAATTTTCACTTTTATTGAACATTATTCTGTGTTGTCTGTACATTGTTTTATATTAAAGATGAATTTCACTTTAAAAAATCTGTGTCCTTTATTTGGCCACATATCATATTCTTTAGCAATTCAGAGATTATCGAGAGGCATCAAATGTAACTCAGTGGTTAAAGTGCTTGCCTTGCAAGCACAAGGACCTGAGTTTGATCCCCAGCACCAAAAAAAAAAAAAAAAAAAAAAATGAGAGCGGCTTGGAGGGGGCAAGTGAAAGAGCCCTGTGCATGCGTGTATGTGTGTTGCATGCATGTGT
>PVJO010026248.1:0-21406 GCA_004026905.1 Hystrix cristata
GAGCCTTGTACATGTCAGCATGCGATCTGCCAACCAGCACCTGCCTTTCCTCTCCTGACCCCTAAGGAGGTCTCTCCTGGTTTCCCGGCATCCCCTGGGCCCCTCCACGGCCTCCTTTCTTCCAGTCAAATGCAAACCAGACTTTGTGGCTGCAGATCCGACCAGCGGCCCAGCTCTCTTCCCCGCAGGCTTGAAGGCCTTCAGGCACTCCTGCGGCTCTGCGGTTCCAAACCAAGTTCCCAGGACCAGCAAGGCCTAGCTGGGCATGGTGGTGCAACCAGAAACCTGGCGCTCTGGGAGGATGAAGCAGGAGGTTGTAAAATTGAGCCCAGATCCTCCCAGTCTCTAAATAATTAAATACAAAAGGGCTGGGCAGGCAGCTTAGTGCACAGGCCATGGGTTTGATATAGGGGAAAAAATATAACTCCCAACTTGCTAGATGTCACTTACGCTGAGTTCGTGTTCCCTGAAGTCGAAGAATGAATTCTGAGGAACAAAGGAGGTTAAGAGTGTTAGGTTTGCGCGGCGGGAGGGGGAAGGGAAAAGGCTGAGGACGCTCTCCGTGGGAGAAAGCTTTATTAAGGTGTTATAGCTCCCCCCTGTCACTCGAGTGAGAGTGCCCTTTTATCCCTTAGCCGCCCCCCCCTTCGTGACGTTGGAGGCTTGAAAGTGTGTATTTAGGATTGGTCCTTCCTGCACAGGGTGATTGGGTGGTGGGTAACGCCCCTAGGTAAATTGGCGCCACGGACCTAATTGGGGACCCTAGTCAGGGGGAGGGGCCATTGTTTCCGCGGGAGATTCTGGCATAGAGACGGGGAAGGGGTTTTGTGAGAAACCAGCAATGGCCATTTTGGCATCTGGGGAGGGTCATCCTAACAAAGAGTAGGAAATTTATTGAGAGAAAGAGAGCTCCTGAGAGACAGGAGGGGACCCGAGTGGATTGCCGAGTCCCACTCTTTAGAGGGGGTCTTATGGGGCAAAATCATGAGGCGGGTACAATGTGTGTCAAAATTATGGTTAACCAATAATATTACAAGCGTAGTCATTTAGGTAATAGTGATCCAATGGGGAAGAAAGTCGTGTAGTAAATTGGCAAGCGGAGAACAAGGACATTCCAGGGTGAGTTGGATGTGGAGATCTTGTCGCCCACCTGGGTGACCTGGACTTTATCAGATGTAATCTTCACTTCATTGTTTATCCCTCATCCAGGGGCGTGGCTCTGCTCTTTCCATCCTTATTTTGAGACCTGACCTTCAGTGGATGCGCCCCCAGCCATACTTGTAGCATATTCTCCTCTTGTGTATTGACTCCACTGAGGGCCCCGACCGCCTATATTTCTGCCTTCCTTAGCTGTCTATAATAGGTTCAATCCCCGGTCCTGAAAACTAAAACACGAACACAAGCCCGGCTCCTATTTTTGCTGCCTCCTTCCTTTTGCCCCGCTCTTCAGCCAGGACGCCAGCACCTCGGCTCTCAGTCCTCGTGGATCGGCTGCTTCTCTGTCTGCTTAGTTCCCTGGACCGTCAGGTCTGCGTGGCAGGGCTGTGGCTCCCTTTGCTGACCCTTGCACGCTGCCTGCGGTGGCGCCCTTCGCAGAGAAGGCATCGAAGAAATATTTGATGACGAATGCGTGAGCACACGGGAGTTCTAAACTCGGTTTTAAAGACGGGCGACCAACCCCTGTAGTTAGCGCCGCCATTGCCACCTACTGGTGACTGCGGGTAGTGTCCCGCGGAGCCCGGGCTCCATGATGCTGGGTCTGTCGCTGCGCTACGGCAGAGCAGGGCATGAAGTCCCAGGACTCTGGGAGACTGAGGCAGGAAGATTGCAAGTTTGACCCGGCCTGGGAGATTTAGTGAATCAGCAAAATTCTCTCTCAAAATAAAACATAAAAAAGAGCCGGGGATGTAGCTCAGTGCGAAGGCCCCGGGTTTGATCCGAAGTACTGGAGAGGAGGGTGGCACTCATCAAGTCCCAGTATTGTTAAAAACCCAAACAAACAGAAAAAGGATTTTAAAAGTTGTGGCAAAATACACATGGACTTTACCACCATTACTATTTAAAAATCTTTTAAAAAATATTTTTACTTAATATTTGGTTTTTAAAATTTATTTTATTTTATTTTTTTAGCACTGGGGATCGAACTCAGGGCCTTGTGCTTGCACGGCAGGGACTCTAACCACTGAACTAAATCCCCAGGCTGGTTTTTAAAATTTAAGTAAATTAAATTTAAATTTAAATTTTTTGAGACAGGGTCTCACTGTGTAGCCCAGAATGGCTCAAACTCACAGCGATCCTTCTGCCTCAGCCTTCTGATTACATGAGTGCACCACCATGGACAGCTGGGATTTTTAAAATAACTACATCTTAGTTTTGTGTGCGTGTGTGTGTGTGTGTGTGCTGGGGATTGAACTCAGGGCCTTAGCATTTACTAGGCAAGCACTCTAACTGCTGAGCTAAATCCCCAGCTACATCTTAGGTTTTTTTTTTCCCTTAGTTTTGTTTTGCTTTTTCTGTTTTGAGTCTCGCTGTGTAGTCCAGGCTGGCCTTGAACTTACTGAGAGCCTCCTGCCTCAGCTTTAAATAACTAATTTTATCGACAGTGCAGTGATCTGATTGTTCCCCGTGCTGAGCCTGACCTGGAAATGTCCCCTGAAGGACAGAGACTTCTGTCCAGCTCCTGAGTGTCGCGGCAGTGAGGGAGGGCCTGAGGGTCACTGTGATCACTTTGCCTGAATAGATGGTGCGTCTGGACCCCGCGGGGCGGGTGTCCCCGCTCAGGAGAGCAACGTCCTTTCTTCGAGGGGCCGTGTGTCGATGGCACAGGTGTCCACTCGACTTGGTTGCCGCCGTTGCTGTTTTGGCATCCCCGTGTCTGTGCGGGGCGACCGCATCTGCCGGTTCCCCCATCCGAGGTGCGAGGTGCGAGATGTTTGCACCGTGCTCCTGCTGTCTCTGGTGGCCAACGCCATGACATCATGTGCGTCCTGGGGCCTCGTGCCAAATAATTTTTCCGTTCTAAACATTCCACTTTAGTAAGACGGTAACATTACACTGCTGGTTAAGCCTGCTTGGAAATTCTTCCGCAAAACCAATGCAGGGAGGACTCTCCATGGCTAGCGTTTCTTTTTCTTTTTCTGCAGCACTGAGGGTTGAATCCGAGGCCTTCACACTGAGCTACATCCTTAGCACTTTCGTTTTATTTTTGAGGTCTCACTAAACTGCTACATTGCCCAGGCTGGGCTTGAACCTGAGATGCTGAGGTGTGGCTGACGTTTGTGTTCCTCCTTGTTCTCAACCTCCTTACTGGGCACTCTGCTGAACCCAGGACTGAACCGAGGGCCTTTGCACTAGGCCACATCCCCGTCCCTTTTTATCTTGAGATGGGGTCTCCCTAAATCATTAAATCACCCAGTCTGGTCTCGAACTTGCAATCCTTCTGCCTCAGCCTCCCCAGAGTGCTGGAATCAGAGGCCTGGGCTGCCATGCCCAGTGGCATCTCGGACTCCTCCCCTGTGCATCACCATCGGGATGTGGGGTGTGGCGAAGCTCTGGGTGCTGCGTTTCTGAGGGGTGTGGGCAGGTGCCTGGGGTTGTTTCTCAGCAAGTCCGCGCTGATGCCGAGTGGGTCTGGGCCACACGGCGAGACGCTGCTGGGGCGGAAGCGGCTTGCTTCCCTCATACCCCTGTCCCTGGCCAGTGGCCAACTTCAGTACACTGGGGACAGGGGCTTGGGCACTGAACACCAGCTGTTTCCAGTAACATACCGGAGGGGAGCCACACCCCCCCAGAGGAGGAGGAGGAAGGAACGGCAGGGGTGTGGGGTTCAGGGCGATGTGAAGGGGTGAGAAAGAAGCAGATCCTTCCAAGCTTTTCATTCTATATATTTATTTCGGGTTTGTTTTTTTTGAGACAGGGTCTCACTGTGTGGCCCATGCTGGGCTCAAATGTGAGACCCTTCTGCCTCAGCCTCCGGAGCGCTGGGATTTCAGGCTTGCGCCGCCACACCTGGGAATTTAATGTTTTAACTTTGTGAATTTAGTTCCTGATGTAAGTCTCTTGAGCCTGCAGACTTCTCTCTAGGGGACATTCTTGCAATAGCCCATCATCTCGGAATAGAACTGTTATTATTTTTGTGGTTTTTAGCAGTGTTTGGGGTTGAACCCAGGCTGTCCCGCTGAGCTACATCCCTGCATCAGTTAGAATGCACTAGAGGAACAGATTTAGTGTCAAGTGTGGAGTATAACGTATCACATGTCAATGGGCTCTACAGAGGGCTGAAACGGTGGGCTGACATGACCGTCTGCTCAGTCAGGCGTGGGAGGTGCAAGGACTCAGCCGCAGGTCCAAGGCTGGGCGCTCACTGCAGTCCTATGTGCATGTGTCGCATCTGGAAGCTGGGATGGCGAAGACCGGGATGATCTGAAGAAGCGGAAGCGAGACGTCCTTCGTCTTTCCCTTTTTACTCCATCCAGGCTACAAGCCTAGTGGTTAGCGCCACCTGCACCAGGCTGGGGCTTCCCTCTTCAGTAAGTCCATCATCCATGCTCACTCACAACTGTGTGAAACCAACCTGCTAGGCCTTTCTTATTCAAGTTGACACCTCGGCGGTCACAATCCCCAACCTGGTTCTTATTTTTTATTTTGAGCTAGGCTCTGACTAAATTATCAGGCTCAGCTCGAACTTGCAATCCTCCTGCCTCGGCCTCCAGGGTGCTGGGATTACAGGCGTGTACTACCTTGCCCAGCTCCCTCTTTCTTTTATTCCCCCCACAACATATATATAATACACACCAAGAAATAACATATCGTGACTTCTGGGTGCGTTGTTTTTTCTCTCCTAGCATATCTTGAATTGTCTCCTGTCAAGCCACAAAGGGCTTCCTCAGCCTATTCACAGGGCGAAGTGTGTTCCCTTGTCGGCTGCACTGTGCACTCGCGCGGTCCGCCGTCCCTGCCGGGCGGCCCTGCTTGTTTCCTGGGCCTCACCGTCAGGACAAAGGCTGCGCGGACTGTTTTACACCGGTGCCTTGTGCGCTGTGCTGCTACAGGTGGGACAGTTCCAAGGGAATCCCCGGGTCACAGGACCTGCGGCTCTGTAAGGTCAAATCCCCTCCACGGACTGCTCTGTGTTTCCGCCTGCAGAGGGCGGGCCTTGCGAAGGCCGCTCCGTCACACCCTGGGGTTTTACTAATCTGCTGGGTCTGAAATGGTCTCAATAGGGCTAAAATCTGGACTTTTTGCTATAAATCTAATTTTACCGAACTATCTCTCTGCCTTGCTTATTGTTCATTTTTGGGGGAGGGTCTTTAGCCTTTTCTTAGGAGAAGTTCTTAGTTCTAATATTAGAAGTTCTTAGAAGTTCTTAGAAGTTCTAATATTAGAGGGATTAGATTAGTCCTTTGTGGGATCAGTTTCACATTATTTCTTTTCCAATTTATCTGACTTTTTTTCCCCCAAGTCTTGGGCATTAAACCCAGGTCCTTCACACCAAACTGCAACCTGAGCCCTTTAAAATTATTTATTTTGAGGCAGAGTTTCACTAAATTGCCCAGGCTGGAGTGGAACTTGTGATCCTCTTGCCTCAGCCTCCTAGAGTGCTGGGATTGTAGGTGTGTGTTGTCACATGCGGCACAGCCAAGGTGTTTTTGATGTTGTTGTTTTCCCCCTCCATCTCAAAAGGCAGCAGCTGGGAGGAGGAGGGAAACCCGCCACTCAGATGCCAAGCTGGCCTTAGCCTACTGCCATCATTTGGTCCTTACGCGTACCCAGAGGTTGCTTGTTAAAGCTTTGTCCTGGGTAGAGCTACTGGGAGGAGGCGGAGCCTTTAAGGGGCGGGGCCTCAGGGCGGTTTTTAGGTCATTGGGGCGGGGCCTGGTCCATGGTCCAGAACGGCTGCCAGAACTCCCAACATCCTGGCTGCATTCCAGGAGCAGGAGGGACGGAGAAGGCAGGGCAAAGGGACAGGGGATCCTGGTGGCCGAGTCCAGTCCCAGGAGAGAGCCTTCCCGGCAGGTCTCCTTCCACCGCCTGGCCAGGGTGTCTGGTTGCCTAGGCGACTGGGAGCAGCGTCTCTCTGTGCGCAGGTCACAGTAAGGTCAGGATCCTAACTCAGGAGGAAGCGCGCGTGGGCCAGGCCGCGGCTCCTCGTCTCCGCGCTGGCACCTCTTGTCCTGGTGGGAAAAGGGGAAACGTCCCGAGCCCCAGCAGACTGACCACTCCTCTGCCTTCCAGCTTGCTCTTCCTAGAAGCAATCATTCTAGAAACAGAGCTTTCAAAGCAGTCATCGGAATACAAACAGTAACAGATGGGATGTAGCTCTGTGTGGAGTATGTGCTCACCCTGGGCAAGCCCTGGGTTCCATCCCCAGACCAAACAAGCACACAAATTGCTCAGAAACAAAGATATTTATTTCATTATTATTCTTAATGTGAAAAAATAGGAGCCAGTTTAAGTGAATCATTGGCCTTTTACTGGGTGGAATTTTATGGAGCCAGGGAAAATGTCCATTAAGATGCAAAAATAAACAGTGTGGTGGTAATATCTGTGATCCCACTTTTGGAAATGAGCCCCCAGACTCAGTTTGTCGGTGCAGGTAACACAGCACTCAGAGATCAAGAAATCTCGACAAGCCTTTCACTTTTGCAAAAGTGGCACAAGTACACCCCGGCAATGAGGTAGTAGGCGCGCAGGCTGAAGGAGTGGTCACCCTTTTACCTCTAAATTGCTGAGTGAACTCATGAGCTTCCTGCCACAGCCTCCGAGAGGCTGCACATTATAGGTGCACATGACTATACCTGATTCCTTAAAAAAAATTTTCTTTTGGTTTCTTGAGACAGGGTCTTGCTATGTAGTCCAGGCCAGTCTTGAACTCACTATGTAGCCCAGGCTGGCCTGGAACTCATGGTGATCCTCCTGCCTCAGCCTCCCAAGTGCTGGGATTACAGGGGTGGGCCACCTCACCTAGCTGGCTCCATTTCTTAATTTATGATTTTAGACATCATCTGCTTGCTTCCTAGTGAAGCAGATGAACAGTCAGCCTTCTTATACTGCCAGTGGTCGAATAGTGGCCTCTCACCACATGCACGTCCACTGGAACCTTAGAAGGTGAACTGATTTGGAAATAAGGTCTTTGCAAATGTAATTAAGCTAAAGGTCTTGAGATGGGACCATTCTGGATTTACGGGGGGCTTATTTTGATGAGTCCTTGACAGAAGGTTAGGGGACCCAGGATCAAGTACAGAGAGAGAAAGCCATGAGAAGAAAGGGCTGCTGGGTGCACCGGAAACAGGAGGCAGGAGAGGCAGAGTCTCCTCGGAGCTTCCAGGGGAATCGGCCTCCCACCTTTTCAGACTTTGAGGCCCCAGAACTGTAGGATGATGAATTTCTTTTGTTCGAAGCCACCTGGCTTGTGGCCATTAGTTACAGCAACCCCAGGAAACAGTAAATATCCCCCACTGCTGCAGCTACGCCATGTACATTATGATGTCTTCTAAACTTTTTTCTTCTCAAGCGTTCCAGCGATAGACTGCAATGCCTTTATTTATTTAGAGACGGGGCCTCGCTGTCGCCTGAGTTGGTCTCTAACTCATGGGCTCATGTGATTCTCCTGCCTCAGCTCCTGAGAATAGCTAGGGTTACAGGTGTGCAATACCACACCCGGCTGAATTACGTTTATAATGGGAGAAAGTAAGATTCAGTAGCAAAGAAGGTGAGGATGGAAAAACAGCTTGGGGCAGTCAGAGGCCCTCCAGAACCTGATTGAGTCAAGCGCATAACTGGGTGCTGAGGACTGAGGACTGCAGCCACCTGCGGCAGCGCAGCTGCTCTTTATTCCGGGACCCTCCTGCCCGGGAAGATGAAGCCGCAAACCATTCCAGGCTTGGCTTTTTGCTCTGGAAACGCCTGCCAACCAATTCAAGCCAGCAGGGGTTTGGGTTGCGCCCTGGGCACAGCGCCCCCTGCCGGACGCTCGCCGGAGTACGGAGCCCTCCTGCCAAAGCCAAGCCGCCCGGGCTGCGCCTCCCCGCGGACGCCAGGAGCTGTCTGACCCTGATGAGATCCCAGGTTGAAAACCCGCTCGGACACTGAGACCCCGGGAAGGCGGCTCCACGGTGTGCGTGTGTACCCGGCGGAGGTGCGTGCACCGGCGGAAGCGTGTGCTCACGTGTGCCTGGGCGGGCTCAGGCCGGGGAGGCGGAGGAGATGCAGGTGCGGAGCTGTGATCTAAAATCCGTGGTCCTGGCCCGGGAGCCGCCAAGGGCGGCGGAGAGAGGTGTCGGGGCGGCAGGAGCCAGGCCGAGCTGGGCGTCGTGTAGGGGTACAGCGGCCGCCAGGCCTTTGTCACCGACCTGCGAGCGGCGGGTCCGCTCCGCCTTCCTTCGAACCTGTATTTGAACTGTACCAGCGGGATGCACAGAATGTGACAGAAGTGATCAGTATCACTTTTTTTTTTTTTTTGAGACAAGGTCTCACTGGGTACTATGTAGCCCAGATTGGCCTCGAACTCGCGGCGATCCTCCTGGCCTACTCTCAGAATTGACAGTGTCGGCCAGGCGTAGCAGCACACACCTGGAATCCCAGCACTTGGGAGGCTGAGGCAGGAGGATTGCCATGAGTTCCAGGCCAGTCTGGGCTACATACTGAGTTCAAGGCCAGCTTGAATATGCAGCTGTCTCAAAAAACAAAACAATAACAGAAAAAGAGTAGGATTTGAGAGATTGGCATCTTCTGCCTTCCTCTTTGGGTTTCTTTCATTCTTTATTTTTACTTAAAATGTTTTATTATTCTTTTTATTTTATTATTATTAGTGGTAAAAGAAATTGAACCCCAGGCTTTTACCAAGCTACTTCCCGACCTTTGTATTGTAAACAATTTCTCGAGTCTTACCAAATCACTGAATTGCCCAGGCTGGCTTTAAATGTGCAGTCCTTTCTTCCTTCCTTCTTGGTTTTTGGAGATGGGGTCTGGCTATGTAGTTCAGGGTGCTGGGACATACGCGGCACCACGCCCGGCGGGGACACTTTGTTTTCTAAACCGGCTGCTATCTGACGAGTTTGATTTCAAGGCCACCATGTCGTGAGAGAAGCCCAAGCTACCCGCATGAAAAGGGAGAGGCGAAGGGGACAGAGGGGCCACCAAGGCGCGCGAAGCCTCCTTCAAACCCAGGCAGCGGCCGACTGACCGCTGCTGAGTCGGTGGCCCAGTTACGCCACTCGGAGCAGAAGAGCCACCCAGCTGCCTCTTCGATAAATCTCAACGAGCTAAACATCACGGGGCCACAGCAGACAACTCAAACCCTGACGCCTCTCGGCAGTTCTTGAGATTTTTACAGACGGGAACACCGAGTGTTAGGGAAGATAAAGACGTAAAAGAGCTAGTGGATAGAGTAGTGCACGCCTGTAATCCCAGGACTCTGGGAGGCTGAGGCAGGAAGATCACAAATTCAAATTCTGCACAGGCAATTTAGTGAGACCCTGTCTCGAGGAGAAAAGGGCTGAGGCTCTAGCTCAGGGGGTGTCTACCCCTGAGCTCCATCCCAGCCCCCCCCCCCCCGGGCCCGAGCAGATGCTGCGGTAGCGGGAGGGGCACCTGGGGGTGGCGCGGGGCGGGCGGGGGCTCGGCCTGGGCGCCGCCCGCGACCGCGGCTGGCTCACGTGTCGCCTTCCGGACGCCAGCAGACGGGAGGAACCGGCCTCGCCGGGCGGGCTGAGCCGGGCTGCCACGACCCCCGCGCGGCGCGCCGCCTCCCGGGCCCGCGGGCGGCCTCGCAGTGTGCGGGCGCGGGCGAGGGCGCGGACCTAACTCTAATTTAGTGCTCTCCTCTCCCTCGCTCCTCCCTCTCCGGCCTTTGGTAACTCGCATTATAATCTCAACTTCTTTTTGTGTGTGTTGGGGCTCGAACTCAGGGACTTGTGCTTGCAAGGCAAGCACTCTAACCATTGAGCTAAATCCCCAGCCCCTCTAATCCTAACCTGTGTGTCTGATTTGGGAGTGTGGTTGTGCAGGACTTGCCTTTCCGTGCCTGGCTTATTTCCTTCTAACATAGTGATCACCAGTTTCCTGTGCTACCGCTGGGGAAGAATTTCTTAATCAGTTCGAGCAATCAACAAAACAGCAGGAAGAAACAAAGAAAATTTGGCCATGGGGCTGGGGATTTAGCTCAGCGGTTAGAGCGCTTCCATAGCAAGCACAAGGCCCCGGGTTCAATCCCCAGCGCCAAAAAAAAAAAAAAAAAAAAAAAGAAAGAAAGAAAAAAAAATTTGGCGGTGGATTTTAATCTTGCTTGACACTAGGCCTTCTGCATGTTCAAAGCATGCTGAAGAACGTTGAGTTCCAAAAAGCACCTTATGCTAGAGCTTTGCTTCTTTCTTTCTTTTTGATCATTTGCCGGAATATAGTAAGGGGTGTGACCTGGATACTCCCTGTGCACCCCACCTCCTCTGGTCCGTGAGATTGCTTTTTTTCAGTACTGAGGATTGAACCCAAGGCCTTTGCACTGAGCTACAGCCCCAACCCTTTGTTATTTTTTTTTTATTTTGAGACAGAGTCTAAATTGCTGAGTTGTGAAGGCTGGCTCTAGTTTGAGATCCTCCTGCCTCAGCCTCCCAGAGTGCTGAGGTTTTATTTTTTTAGTTTGAGACAGGGTCTCACCATGTAGCTCAGGCTGGTTTTGAACTCGTGTTGGTCTTCCTGCCTCAGCCTCCTTGTACTAGGATTGCAGGTGTGCCCCACCATGCCTGGCTATTATTTTTTAATCAGAAATAGCCTCAGGAAGACAAGATATCTTGTAAATTTGTTACTGTCGTGTAACATATACCAATGCTGTAGTATTTCCAGAGTTAACAGGCCAGATATGAGAAAAAAGGAAACTACTGATTTAATCATTTACATAATGCATTTTATAAGCTGATATAAATTATGCATTGTTGACCTTTAAATTAATTTAGATTTAATGAGATGGCTCCATTATGTTTAAAGACATAGGGTAATTATTTTCTTATGTTCTTTATTATTTTCTAAGCTTATTTAAACTTCGTTCGCTGTCAAGACCCCAGTCATTTCTTTTTTCTTTTTTGGTGCTGGGGATCGAACTCAGGGCCTTGTGCTTGCTAGGCAAGCACTCTAACCACTGAAATAAATCCTCAGCTCCCAAGCGCATTTCTTACAGATGGATTTCCTTGTTGCTGTTTTCTGCTCTGGGGTTTGCAGACGTCTGATCTCCCTGAAGTGCAATGTTTCTAAATTGCTTAATTTCCCAGGATACACTACAGTGACTTCGGCTTTCATGGAGACCTGTGTTTCCCAAAGGGTTAAACTTCGTGAACTGAAACGGGGCTCTTTTCAACTGCACTTTGCAACAGAAATCGATCATCCTAGGCACCAATGGAGGAGCTGCGAGCGCGGGGCCCAACCGTGCGCAGCCTGGCGCCCTCTGCTGTTGGATCATGAAAATGCAGATTAGTGTTTGAATAGAAGACTGTACCACCGAGCCCCAGGATTTCCCAGGGGACCCGGGATCCGAGGGGAGGAGCTGGAGGTGGCAGCTGGACTCTGGCCTCACCGCCTTCTGCACAGAAGTTCCCCCTTTCATATATATTTTTTCGTGTTTGGGGGACTGCTGAACTCTTTTTTTTTTTTTTTTTATAAAATAGTTATTTTGGTGCTTCAAAAATAAAACTTTTTTTTTTTTTTTGGTACCAGGGATTGAACTCGGGGCGTTGTGCTTGCTAGGCAAGCACTCTAACTACTGAAGTAAATCCCCAGCCCCTCAAAAACAAAACCTTAACAACTATGATACTTTGGGGCCAGGGGTATAAACTTAGGCAATATTTCCTAATAAAAATATATAAATAAAAAAATAAATGTAGTTGGGAGTGGTGGTGCATGCCTATAATCCCAGCACAGGCGAGGCTGAGGCAGGGGGATCCCTGCAAGTTTAAGGCCAGCCTGGACTACATAGAGAGATCCTGTCTCAAAAAACCAAAATACATATGCAAGGGCTGGCCTCAAAGAACTATTTAACCTATGATGGTTTATATAATTATATACTGTGTATTTTTTGGGGGTGCTGGGGATCAATCTTAAGGCCTTGCACTTGCTAGGCAAGTGCTCTACCACTTGAGCTAAATCTCCATCCTATATTGTATATTTTTAATAAAATTGCACGGAAAGCAATGTTTATATGCTGTGGGGAACAGCTAGGCTGGGAGCCCCCTAGCCGGGGAGGCCTTCCCAGGGGGTGGAGCCAGAGGCCCCAGCTAAGCCAAGCCCACGTTCCTTACTCACGGGCCTGGGAAGGAGGAGTAGGGGTTACTGTAAGCTCCAAGTTTTGGGGTAACTTGAGGGCCACCGGATGGTCAGCAGAGAAGAGGCTCTGTGACATCCAGCTGCTGCAAAGAGAGGGGCCCAAGAGTCAAACCCAGGGCACCTTAAAGGGGTTATCTATCATCCATCTACCCATCACCTATCTATCTATCCATACACACAGGGGAGTACTACTCAGCTATGAAGAAGGATAAGCGTGAGTCATTTGTAGGGAAATGGATGGACCTTAGGCCATAATGTTAAATGGAATAAATCAGACACGAAAGATTAAATATTGCATGGTTTCTTTTATATGAGAAACCTGAAGTATAAGTCATTTAAAGAGCAAAATAAAAGACGATAGGAAACCGAGAGGCGAACTTTTGCAGATGGGAAGGGGATCCGGGGCCAGAGACGGGGAAGAGGAAGTGAGAAGGACTGAGATGCGGTGTGTGTATGCACCGTCTGCCCACGGTGAACGTATTCATTGTGTATCACAAACACGCACTAATCTAAAAAATACAAAAAACAAAACCAAAACCAAAAAAGCAAACGGGCCGTAGGCGGGGAGCACTAAGGGCCGGCGAAAGCGTCAGCTCCCGTCGCAGAAGCGTCCTGAGTCAGCCGCCCTGCGGGGTTGAGGTTTGACTTCCGCCCGCCGCCGGAAGCGGAAGTGCTGTCTGAGGCCGAGGCGCAGGCTTCTCAGCGGAGGCTTCGGGAGTCGTGAGGGCGGGTCCCCAGCGCCCGCACCTGGGCGGTGAGCGGGGCGGGGTGAGCAGGGCGCGGGCGTGACCGGTCGTGTCTGCTCCGTGAGTCCGGACTGCGGCCCAGAGGGCGCCGACGTGGCGCTGGCCTGGCACCTCCCGGAAGCTGCCGCACTCGCACATCCGGTGCCGAGGCTGCGCCCGCCTTCCTCCTGGCCGCTCAGCGCCGGCCTGGCTGTCCTCGCAGGGCGGCAGCAACAGTGAGTGTCGCCGGAAGCAGAAGCTGCCAGTGTATGGCCTTGGACAGGTCGCAGAGTCAGTTCTGCTCTCCTCTATTGGTCAGGGACTGAGAGTCCGGACGCAGCACCGACCCACCTCTTAACTAGAGGGGTACCGAAAACCTCGGGGATCTGTATTTTCTTGTTGTTGTTGTTCTGTTTTTCTCGCTGTGTAGCCCAGGCTGCCCTTGAACTCACAGTGTAGCCCAGGTTGGCCTTGAACTCAGGGCGATCCTCCTGCCTCGGCCTTCCGAGTGTTGGGATTGCAGACATGCACCGTCACGCCCTGTTTAGGGGTTGTTTTATTTTTATTTTTATTTTTCCGGGGGGTGCTGGGTATCGAACTCAGGGCCTTGTGTTTGCTAGGCAAGTGCTCTACCACTTGAGCTAAATCTCCAACCCCCAAGTTCTGTTTTAAACCCCCACACTGCCCTAGATGACACTGTAGCCCAGAGGCCAGATCAGGGTCTAGATTCAAACCCCTGGATCCACATCGCACTTCCAGCCCCCTCCCCCATACTGGCGATTGAACCCAGGGCCTTTGCACTGAGCTACATCCCAGCCCTTTTTATTTTTTTAATTTTTTTGTTTTGAGACAGGTCTCACTAATTTGCTAGGTTGCCCAGGCTGGGCTCAGACTTGCAGTCCTCCTGCCTCAGCTTGCCAGAGTGTGAGGATTATGTACAGGTGTGTGCCACCACACCTGTTTATCTTTGCTCTTATAATAAAGCAGACACTTCTACTTGACGTTGTTGACTTGTGTCCACTTGCACTGTTTGTGCTAAGACAGCAGGGTGTAATAAACCAGGGCTTATATATTTTCTTATATTCCTGTTTGTCTGGCACTGATGAACTTTTAAACACAAAAATTCATTCTCCTTTCTTCTGTTTTAGCAGGGAGTTTCTCTGTCAAAGACAATGGAAACGGCACCACAGATAAAACCAACTTCATACTTAGGCTTATCTTTGAAATCTTCATAAAGATGCTCTGGAAACAAGCCTTGTTCACTCACCTCTAGAACAGTGAGTAAACCCTGTTTTCTTCCAGAGGAGAAAATATGTTCTGTAACAAAACTTTTTGGACTTTGAACCTAGGTAATATGATCTGAGACCAACATATACAAATCTTTGTGGCTATTTAAGAAAACGACACGAGATGGCACCAGAGAGCCAGTGTGGTGCTGGGTCGGTCCGCAGAGAAAGACCCTGCGGAGGGGTGGCCTGGGCACAGGCTGGTCGAAGGGGACAGTGTGCTGGGTGGGAGGACCTGGCAAGTAGAGGAGGAGGCCACTTTCTCCAGAAAGAGCGTTTGGCCCTTGCTTCCTCTGACAGTGGACATGAGCGAGGGGACACAGAGCAAAGGGGACTGGGCCTGGGGTGGGTGGAGTGGGGTGCAGGGAGGCCAGTCTGTGTTTCCCAACCCTCCACAGGCCTGACATCACCTGGAGCCGCCTCTCTGCTCTAGGCCCAGGTTTTTCCTTTCCAAAGTTGGATTGGGTGGCTTTCCTGTGGTTGGAACAAAAATACCTGGCACCTGACGCTTAACGAGGGTTTAGTTTGAGGGTTTAGTATCTTTACAGGAAGAAGATTAGAGAAAATAGTGAGGCACTTTGGCTGGAGGAGTCGACAAAAATCAGGCTGGGCCTGGAGGAAGGAGAGTAAGGAAAACAGGCTTGCTCTGAGGAGGGGGACTGGACTGGCTCGGGGGCTCAGGCCATGTTGGGTTCTCAGGCAGGGACGTCCTGGTGGAAGGGTGCAGGGGACCAGATGCCACCCTGAGGTCATGCCCATGACTCACACAGGCTCCTGGGAGTGTGCGCCTATGTCCGTTCAAGTTGACACATGAAAATTAAGTATCCTAAGAAGGGAGAAATTGGTTTTAAAAAATGTTGCAGTGGGGTTGGGCTGTAGTTCAGTAGAAGAGTGCTTGGCTAATGTCCACGAAACAAAACCCGGGGTTCCATGCCCTGCACTGCAAGAAAAAAAAGGTGTTTATGTATACACATATAGCATAAACTTAGCACAAACTTACCACTGCAACTGTGTTTTCTCTTCCCTTCCCTTGGGGTGCTGGGCCAGAGCCCAGGGCCTTGTGCGTGCTAGGTGAGCACTCTGCCACTGAGCTACACCTGCAGCCCCACAGTGACCATTTTTCAGCGTGCAGATTGGTGGTGTTGTGTATACTCATAAGGTGCAGCTGTCACCTCCGTCCACCTCAGAACTCTTTCAGCTTGCGAAGCTCAGGACATTGTCCCCAGTAAGCATGGTCCCCATTCTCAGCGAGGAACAGACTGGAGCTCTGCCCTGCCCGGCGTGCTCCTTTGGTGGCTCCAGGAGCAGGGGCTGGGCAGCTGCTAGATGCCGAGGCACTGCCATTACTGCGAACGTGGTCAGATGTGTGGAGAGGACACAGGTCATCTCACACTTCACGGCACGTGTTCACTCTTTCCAGTTGGAACAGAGCAAGCAGTATCTTTGAAATAAAGTGCCACATGGTCACCCAGGAATCAGGAAGCTCAGGAGCGGAGAGCAGGGGAGAACACAGCCCCCCACGCCCTTTTCCCCCAAGGAGTGGGTACCTTTTAGGATGATTGGGTTTTGGAGCCTGGCCAGGCAGTTTCTGTTTACTGTGCAGGAAGACTCCATAAAGGAAGAGATAGGATCTCCACCAGGCTGTTAGAGCCCAGCAGAAACAGTCCTGCTCCGCTGCAGACTGGAGCTGGGAGGGCGGGTGATGAGGGGAGGGCGGGTGATGAGTGGAGAGCAGGGGAGGGTGGGAGCCAGGTCAGGGCGGTTGGGATTTCATGGGCACTGGGGCTGTTCTTCCCAGGGGAGGACAGTTCCAGCAGAAGATCCCTCTACTCTTGAGAGGCCTTCACCCTGAGCTATAGCCCCAGCCAGCTTTTAGTTTTCGTTCTGAGATAGGGTCTTGCTAAGACACTAAGTTGCCTGGGCAGAGTTTGAACTTCTGATCCTTCCGCTTCAGCCTCCCAGCATGCACCACCAAGCCCGACTGGGAGTCTGAGTTTTATCCCGAAGTCCACGGGGGTCTGCTGAAGGCTTTAGAGTAGGGGTGGCAAAAAGGGGCAGGACCGTGTGGCAACTGGAAGGAAAGGCAGGTCAGAGGCCTGTGCTGGGGTTGCTTCCTCCAGAGTAGGCCAGCTCCTGTTCAGGGCAGGAGCAGGGGTCAGAGCTGACATGACGGAAACAGGAAGGAGGGGAGTGTCAAGTGTCCTTTCCTGCTGCATAATCCTGGACACCGTTTTCTTGGACCACGTGTGAACGGTGCCCCTTAGCATCTCACTGTACGCATCTGTACATCTCATGACATCTCCGAATTGAGGATGGAGGATTGAAGAGGATCAGCAGGGTGATGATGTGGTTTGATTAAAATCAAAGTGGGTGTCCAGGTTCCTGGCTTGGTAGAACTTGGACCAGGAGGTGCTGGCACTCCTCACCCAGAGGGGATGCAGGAGGCCGGGCAGGGTTGAAGGTGTGCAGCCTGTAACCCCACTAATGTGGCCAAGTTAGTGACTTAGTAAGACCTGCCTCACAGTAAAAAATAAAAAAGGGCTGGGGATGAAACTCAGTTTCAAGGCCCTGGGTTTGATCTCCAGTGCTGGAATAAAAGAAGGCCAGGAAAGCCCAAGACATCTGCGGTATAGGACTGATCCCAACCACATGCAGCCGGGCTCACAGGGGTGTAGGCGGGGTCTTGAGGAGACTCCAGGCTTTGCCACCTGGGACCTCTCTCTGTCCAGGGAGGTTACCACCTCAGGTTTCCATTTAGAGAGCTGTTCAGTCCCAGCTCAGTGTTTTCCCAGGTCCATGGCTCACAGCTGCAGTGAACACTGAAGGCAGCCGTGAAAGAGACAGCGCAGATTGTGCTGGCTGCAGAGCTCAAAGATGAGTCTTCCTCTCGTGTTTTCTGAGTTAGGCTTTTAGGGCTTCATCCCGCGGGGCTGCTCCTCCAGTGCCCATGAACGTCCTCTCCAGGCGGTGGTTTGCACCACTAGCACAGTGAGAAGACCTCCAAGGACCTATGCTCACATCTGGACCGGATAGAGGGGGCATCTGTCCCCAACCCCCAGATGGCAGACGGAAGATCGTGCGGCCCCCTTTAAGCATCTTAGCCTGTAGATGGGCTGTATGGATTCTCATGGAATTCCAAGCAGGAAAGAGAGGGGTGCCCTGAGCCCCAACAGGACCTAAAGACTCCGAGGGCTTAGACAAACAGGTAAAATTAAGATGTGGAGTTTGGAGGCTGAGTATAGTTGAACATCCCCAATCCAAATGTTTGAAATCTAAAATGCTTCAAAATGCAAAACTTCTGAGCACTGACCTTGTTCATAAATGGAAGATCCCACACTTGACCTGGTCGCAGTGGAAGCGCAGGTCCGTGAGGGCTCACCTTCGGGCTGTGTGTATGCAAGGAACACGTGAAATCTCTGACGAGGCTTGGGGCCCGTTCAGGGGTATCGAATTATGCATGTGCAGTTTTTTCTAAAAACCCAAAAGAATCCAATATTTGAGACTCTTCTGGTCCCAAACATTTTGGATAGAAATGCTCAAGCTTGTATTGGAGGGATTTCTGTTCGGGGAAGGAGAATAAAAACCACAGGGGTTTGGGGATGGTTGGGGTGCGGCTCAGTGGGCATGTGCTTGTCCAGCATGTGGCGGGCCCTGGGTGTGATCCCCAGCAATGGAAGAAACAAGTGAACAAACCAGCCTCAGAGCCGTTGGGGTCCTTTGCCCTGGTCTGGTGTATTTGCAGATCAGCCCCAAAGGCCAAGGTCACATTTGAGGCTGTACTCAGGTTATCCGGAAGCCTCTAACACTTAAAAATAATTCCTTAATTTATGAAAGTGAAGTTTCTTAGTAAAAGTAGGGCAGTTCAATGAAACACACGGCTTCATCTGTGGCCTATAATAATAACCCAAAAGTTTTCTCCTAAATTAGGAAACTCATTAAGGAATGGGGCTTTTGTTCCCAAGGATCCGCACAGCGCGGCCTGTTTTCTCCCTGTTTTGGGGGACAGTGGCAGTCACAGCTCATGCCTCTGGGTTCAGGGGAGATTGAAGTCGTTAACAGGATGCTAACGAGCTCACTTCACCTGCCCAGGAAGGGGAAGAGGTCTGGTTATAGTTTTCTTCCTGACCGGCCGGCGGTGGAGAATCAGGCCCACCCCGGAGAAAGGCAGATTTGCAGAAGCAAAGCCCGCTGAGCCCGGCCTCAGCCTCGTGGGCGGAACCATTTCTCTGAGGGAGGGTCCTCTGTGCACTGGAAGCCTGGTTCTCCTTCTGTTGCGAAGTTGACCTCTTTCTCTTCTGTCACAGAATATGTGACCTGAAACAGATCTGCTGATTTGTTTTGAAACAAAAGACGAGGCTTTCCCTTTAGCGCGAACAGCACTGTTCATTTTCATTTCTCGATAGATGCAGTGCGCTGTCTACAGAACACACAGGGAACTTTGAGTTTGTGCCCGATCTGTCCCCTCAGCAGCTCCCGGAAGCAAGTGGCAAGACACTGCAGGGAGCTGGAGAAGTGGGGCTCGAAGGAGAGCAGGCGGCCAGGAAAGGGGTGTTAGGAGGTTGATTCTGGGGAATGCGGGAGCCTAGAATGAGCCCACCAAGGGGGGAGGTTGCTGGCTGGCTATGAAGTTTCCATTTTGCGTGAAGGAAGAGTTCTGGAATGGTTGTTGGTGATAGTTTCACAACCTCATGACTTGACTGTGGCACCACCGAATTCTGCACTTAAAAATAGTTAAGGCCAGGTGTGGTGGCACACATTTGTAATCCCAGCACTCTGGGAGGCTGAGGCAGGGGGATTCCAAGTTTGAGCCCAGCTGGGGCAACTTACCCAGTTAGACTGTGTCTTAAAATAAAAAGATCTGGGAATGTAGCTCAGTGTGAAGGCCCTGGGTTCAATCCTCAGTACCACAAAACAAAAGTCAAACAGAAAATAATTAAGTTGGGAAATTTTATGTTTTTTGAACCACAATTTAATATAAAAATCCAAGTAAAGTTGAAAAATAATCAAAAAGAAAGAAACAGCAGGCCTGGCCCGCTAGGGCAGAAGAGGAGAGTTGGCCTCAGGCCCGGCCGAACATCCGGGATGGATCCACTGGGAGATGGTCCTGGGGCTGAGAGCCACGTGGTGTGGCCTGGATGGTGGCCACCTCCCCCCGTGTCTTGTGGTGTCATCATATCTTCGTGTCTGACCTCTCTTTCCTCCTCCTTGTCTTTGTTCCCCACTGTCTTTCGGGGGCACCGCAGGGTAGGTGGATGGCAGTTTGTCACCGTGGGGCACCTGGGACGCGGTACTTGAGGGTCTGAGGGCGGGGCGCCTGGCACACTGCAGAGTCCTCTTGCAGGAGCAGAGAGCCGAGTCTTGGTCACCGACTCTGTCCTTTGTAGGCTGCTGTGGGGTCTTCGGCTGGGACCATCCCTGGCAATGTCGCTGCGTGTGTGGCCATGCTGTGTGCTGGAGCTGGGTGGTAGCAGCCTCAGTGGCACCCAAGTCTCAGCTCTCAGGCTGCTCACCAGGCTTGCCTGAGGGCCACGGTGGCACAGTGGCTGACCGGCCGCATGGCCTGAGCAGTCTTCCCACGCTTGCTCCTGTGTCCTGGTTCACTGCGGGGCTCTGGTGGCCTGGCTTTGGGGTGCATCTTCCTTCACCTCCAAAGGGCTTTGTGCTGGACACCTTGGGAGCGCAGGGTGGGGTCACGGCTAGGTCCATTTTGTGGATGAAGTCCTGGGGGTCAGAAGAGTTGAGAGGTTTCCTCCCCAGAGACCCAAAGGTGGGAGGGATGTGGGGTTCCAGGTCCTGATTCTTCCAGCAGCGAGCTCTTCCTTGTGAGACAGGTGGCTCTGCTGGCACACGCTGTGGCTTGGATGTGCTTTGTCCCCAAAGGTTCTTGTGTTGGGAGTTGGTCCCTAGCATGGTCACTAGTGCGTGTTACAGACACGACGATTATGTCCTTGGCGGGGAGTTGGTACATGTGCGTGACATACACACATTAGTTCTTTTTTCATCCCTTCCCATCCCTCCATCTCTTGGTCCCCATCTCATTTGCAAAATATCTATCTACCTATTTCCTATCATCTATCTTTTATTTTTTTCTATCATCTATCTTCTATTTTGCTCCTTAATTTATTTATACTTTGGGCTTCTAATAGAGAAACCATGCCATATTTCCAGTGTGGCTCTAGTCAGAGGTGGGTCCAGCTGGGTGTGGTCCACACATTGGTAATCATATCACTTAGGAGGCTGAGGCAGGAGGATTTTGAGTTCAAGGCCAGCCTGGGCTATGTAGTGAGGCCTTGTCTCACCCATTCCCAACAAAAAGAGGTGGGTCCTAGCGGAAAGTAATTAGGTCATTGAGGGCCTCACCCTTGGAAGGGACTAATACTGGTCTCACAGAATGAGTTAGTTTGTGTGTGAGCAAGTTGTTAAAAAGGTTGAGACGAGTCCTTCCCCTCTCTGTGGCTTTCTGGCTGGCCACATGATCTGTTCTGACATGCACTCTACCACTGGCACCATTTACCATGTGGTGACACAGCCAGGGACTTGGTGCCATGCTGTTTAAACCCTCCAGCCCCCGTGATCATGAGTCAAACAAACCCACTTTCTTCCTAAAGTGCTCAGCCTCGGGCATTTTGTTACAGCAATGGAAAACAGGCTAATACTGTGCAGTGCGTGTGAGCTGGTGATACCTCAACGTTGGATGATGTGGTCGACATCATCAAAATTACAAACGCACATAGCCATACATCAGCAAGTCCACATCTAGGAATTCATCATGCAGATACACAGACATGTGTATGACATGGTTTTCATAGTCAGTGGCTCTCTGCAGCATTGTGTGACACCAGTAAGATATTGGAAATTAGCTAAATGACCACTGTAAGGGACTTCTGATTCATGGGTTTCCTGGAGAGACAGAAAAGAAGCACCTGCCTCTGAGTGGGGAGGGTGCCAGCAGAAGTGGACTTGGACAAGCCCAGCTTGGTGGGGATGAGTATATTGTCACTTACAGAGTGGTGGGCAACTTGCAGGCTGTGGCATCACCGACGTCGCCATTGTCCATTTACTAAGCTCTGCGTCATAGGGCTATAA
>PVJO010026249.1:0-21406 GCA_004026905.1 Hystrix cristata
TTGGAAAAACACCATTGGAAAGTAGTAAGAGTCGTGGAAAATAACTGCCATCAGTCAAGAGGAGAAATTTAGGAAAATCTAAAAGTATGGGAACATAATCTGCAGCTGGCTCATGCTTCAGTGAATTACATTTATTTCAATCATGGAAAAGGTCGCTTCCAGTTTGCTCAATACTCCATAGTCAAATCCATCCTGAAAGCTGCTTCCATAATTTAGGTTGAAGGCATACATACAAAGGAACCATTCTCGGTGTCAGAAATAAATTAGTGAGGTCATAAAGGTGGTTTACCTTTTTTATTTTTATTTTTTGGTGCTGAGGTTGAATCCAGAACCTTGCGCATGTTAAGTGGCATTTACCAACCCGACTGCCGTCGCTTAATATGGATATGAATCTGTCTGGGCATGTTAATAACTTTTTTCATCCCAGGCTGTCAGATTTTTCTTTCTTGAAAGAATTTCTCTAATTTTATCCTGGAATTTGGTGAACAGATACTTGTCATAGTTTAGCACTACCGTATAAAAATGATACTGAGAAGTTTTTTTTTATCATTATAAGCTTTATTGAAGTATTTTATATACTGTAAAATGTACTCACTTAAAATGTACAATACAGTGTTTTAAAAGAAATTTAAAGAGTTGTACAAATATCACTACAATCCAGTCTTAGCATATTCTCACCGTCCCCTAGACACCCCTTAGAGCTTCTGTAGTCAGTTCTCATCCCCAGTCCCAGCCTCTGTCTCCCTCCTGTTTTCTGTGTTTGTAAATTGGCCTTTTCTAGGCATTTTGCATACATTAGAAAATGTGTATTTTCTAGATATTTCAGATAATAATAATATGTGTATTCTTTTGGGTCAGGCTTAACTTGGCATACTATTTTTGAACTTTGTTCATGTTGTAGCATACGTCAGTACTATCACGTATGTCTGTTACTGACTAGTATTCATGTGTATTTGGCTTACAAATGTTGTTACCCATTCACTATTAAGTAGACATTTGGATGGTTTTTGTTTTGAGGTGTTAGGAATAGCCATGCTGTATACATTCCCACACAGGTGCTTTGATGTTTTGGAGAGATGCATAAGCACCAAGGAGAAGAATTGCTGGATTGTATAGTGAGCCTACATTTTCATTTTTGCCGAATTCCTTTCCAGACTGACTGTACGAATTGATTTATGAGGGTTCCAGTTAACCCATGTCTTCACTAGCACTCCGGACTGTGTGTCTGTTAAGACTGTGGCCCTTCTGGGGGTGTGGCATGGTATCTCATTTTGCATAATGACTGAACATGCTGACCGCGTCCTTTGAAACTGTTCACGGTGACTTTGGCTATTATTGCATTTCATTGGTGGTCAAGATGAGAGAGAGAGAGAGAGAGAGAGAGAGAGAGAGAGAGAGAGAGAGTGTGTGTGTGTGTGTGTGTGTGTGTGTGTGTGTGTATTTTCTCCTGTAACCGAGAATGGCATAGGACATACTATAGGAGAAATGAAAGACTGTGAGAAGAATTGAGGAAAGTGAGATAAAGATGATATTGAAGGAAAGAAATACCAGTATGGATGTACGATTATAGGAAAGGAAGGAAAAGGAAGAATTATTAAAAAGAATAAATTGCATTGTTTAGGAAGCCCATCCTAGTGTTATAAGGGGATCTGTGGGATGCAGAAGACACGAGCGCAGGGAATGTGCTGGTTACGTGTGAAAAGTCTCTGTGGAGAGTAACGCGGGACCACTCTGAGGTCATGAACTTATCTCGGAATGTGCTTGTGCTGCAGAGTCCTTGTGAGTTATTAATTACCCTTGTCTCATCTCCACAAAAGGAGGATGTTCTGGCTTTGGTGTATCATGGTCTTCTTTATGCCCCTTCCTGTGGTGATCTTGCAGCGTCTGAACCCAGCCTTAGACCACATGCGGCCACCTCAGAGGGCTGACTCTGGACCGGCCAGGCCGTGTCTGGTCTTCCTCCTGGCAGACTCGTGTGTACCGCCTGCTCACACTTGCCCTTCCTCTGCCTCTGTCCCCTTCATCTCACACTCCTGTCTGCCTCTGGGGTATGGTCCTTTCAACTTTGAAGGGCATGAATTCTTGGTCTAGAACTCCATAATGTGCTGTGAAAGAAACACCTTGCAGGCTTCCCTGTATTACCAGCATCTGAACAATGGAGAATTGTTTCTTCAGCTTTGGCTTTGGGTGATGATCCGTTTGGCTGTAAAAACTCCAAAGCCTGGAGTTATCATCCTAAACCATTTATTTAATCCTGATTTCAAAAGGGTTCAACAGATTTTCCAAAAATGTGATAAAATAAGATGTATATTCACATTCAAAGAATTTCTTGTAAAACTCAAAAGAATGGGGAGACACTTTCCTCAGTATTTAACTGTTTATCACAAAATTAATGTGCATGTGCGAGTTGTGGTTGACAAGTATTGTGGCTCTAGTTTTAATAAAGAGACCAGAGCTTACATGTAAAAATGATTGTTATATCTTCTGCAATGATCTTGCTATAAATGTCTTCCATTTTCCAGTATCTCAGTGATTTTTAGAAACTCTTATTTTGAAATTGCCATCAGTGCCAGTTTATGAGCCTCACAAAAGAAGCGCTCTCATTACTTTATTGTCACACTTCATATATAAGATGCTAAAGCAATATGCCTTAGTAATTGAGATTATAAATAAATTGAGATTCCTGTCTCACATGCTGCCTAGTGCTCACACTGTTTGGAAATGCGAAAGCATGTTTTCCTTCCATTTCACCTCATGAGAAAAGCAGTATGTGTAAAAACAAGAATGCACTGATGGCAGCACATCCTTCCTCTAACAGGGAGGCCAAGACTAGTTCCCTGAGTTTACTACTGAGCCTTTCTTACCAGTATTATGGAAAATCCTCTAAGAGGTTCTGGGGTGAATCCATTTACTTTATGATGGTAGTTACTTGTGCAAATCATGTTATGGGAGGGACTAGTTTCAAAAGATATTTTGGGTTTTATTGAGTTCCGTTCATTCCCTTGTCTGATTGGAACACCAAACAGGTCCACGGAGGAGCATGAGTGTGGGTGTGGTTGATGGCTGTGAAGGGACTTGGTTAAATATGCCACAGCCTACCCCATAATCATCACCACGTTTAAGAACACGCAGCTGTCACGGTGCAGTAGAGATGCGGAGGTTCGCGGAGCTCCTCCACAGAGGGTGAGAGGGAAAATGACCAAGCACAGAGAGGGGCGCGCCTACTCATTCATTCGTCCTCACGGTCCTGGAAGGTACTTGTCATTGATTTTAAAACGTCCTGACTTGCATCATAATCTTAAATTCTGAATGTTTAGGGAGATATTAAAAGTCTTGGTGCCTTTAATCTTCTCCTTTGTGTGTTCTACAAAAGTTGTAAAAATTTTACCAAGTAAAGTTCAGAGTCCAGAGCCACTTACCACTGCAGATATTTTACGTGAAAAGGCATCTGTTTGGTAACTGAAGTGCTTGATGTATGGTTGGGACAGTCCTGCAGCTGAGCTAAGTGAATGCATTTAGCTGTAAAATACAAATGTGTGGGAAAGATACGTGCCTACTATCCTGTGCTCAATTACTTTTTGAAAAAGTATGTAGCTTCGTAGGTTGGCAGTAGAAACCACTGTTTGTGATAGAAAAGGAAAAATGTGCTTGAAGTTTTATTTTAAAAAGCATGACACATCTGAACAAGGGACATGTTACCACGTTTTCTGTGGAACTTTTGGGGAAAGTTCTGTGTTCATCATATCGGGTCATTTGCAGTGACAGTGTTAGAAAATAGCAGTGATACTCAAGGGTGGGGGGTGTGTGTGTGTGTGTGTGTGTGTGTGTGTGTGTGTGTCTTTGTAGCTGTCTCATGTCTTACTTTAAGTATTCTCATCATAGTCTCAACTTATAGCTCATAGCGAGAAAGTAGCAGAATCAGTATTTGAATCCAGTGCTATCTAACACTAGAATCAGAGATTTGCTTTGTTTTGTTTCTTTTTGAAGTGTTAGGTGCCAAACCCAAGGCCTTGCAAAGCCAGGCAAGTGTCTCACCCCGCCAGCCCTAGAACCAGAGATGTTATACATTGTTCCATACCAAGGTCTGATCAAAAAGGCAAGAAAGAAGATAAAATAAAATAAACTAAAATAAAAAGAAACATTCCCCAGTGACCTTAGTTTTGCCATTATTTAGCATGAGGAAATGAATCTGACACAAATTTGTTCAAAGTAATGTAGTACTAAGTTAGAATTAAGAAAAAGAAAACCATCTTTTTGTTGTTAAAATCGTCATCCTTGAAGATGCCGCATAAAGTCAAATGAGATAAATTAAAAGTGCTCTGAAATAAAAAAAAGATTCTAAAATTATTTGCTGTTAGTTTTGTTAGTTTAGCTCATGGTGTCAGGAGTTCACAAGCATTTGAGGTTCAAATATTCTTTGTAGCCTCCTTTTACTAGTTAATGTCTGTAAAATTATGCGGGAAATCCTGTTTTTCCCAGAGAAAGAGAAAAAGTTGAAAACAAACTCGTATTTGTTTTTTAACCTTTCTGTCCTACCAACACTGGTGGCATTTTTCTATTTAAAGTGTTAAGAAATGTGATTTTTCATAAAGTTATAAACTACCCTGTTACAAAGACATCTGAACCCTAATTAAAGCAAGCTTTGCTGCTTTTGCTTTTTCTTCTCGTATTAGGTTTCTGCTTTTTATAAACTGTTCAGTTGTCTAAAAGAGAAAATTATACGTTTAACAGCACTTAACAATATTTAGTTGTGGCTTATGTGGAGTTTTGATGTGTGTAATTTATGTCGAGATATTTGAGGGTTATTTCTGAATTACTTTTCTCAGAGTTAGAATAATAATGTTTATTCCAATTTTATACATCTTCTCTTTTAATGTTTAGGGTTCTGTGTTAAGTTTCTGGATGCTTTTAGGGGAAAAATGATGTAAAATTTGACTTTACTTTTTAAAAGTCAAAAGTCTCTGCTGTTTACAGCGGCCGCTGGACAGTTCAGTCCCAAACCTGATATATTAAAGGAATGAAGTCAGAAGTTCTGTTAATTCACTTGCTGACAAGAACAACACCAAATTCTGCTCATAATAAACTGTCTTTCAAAATAAGGTCACTGCGGATGCTGAATCTGTGAGGTTTTGCATGTCTTCATGCTTTTAGTATTTCTCAGTAGTGAGACAGCATGGCACAGAGTGAAAGATGGAGACTTAGATTAGCTTGATTCAAAACAATACTGGTTTTCTGAAGTACTTACCGACAGGAAAATGTAGAGATAGTAAAGGCTGGTTCTTTGCACTTTCCACCCTGTTTCTTGCCCCCAGTGGTTAAGCTGTGCGTAACCTCAGCACATGTTAAACCAGGAAATTGACCTTGGAGTGTCGCTGAGGACGCATGCTCAAGGCTGAGAAGGTGTTTGGTTTTGGTGCACGTAGCCAACTGCTATTAGAAGAAGTTACACAGAGTTCTATAAACTTTCACTCCCACAAGCAGTCCCATATCTTTTTTCTCATGGAACCCATCTAACAATTAATTCTATTAAAGTTTTCTTTTGAATATAGTGTTTGTAAATAATGAGACACTGGTGTCATTTACATAAATTCTGTAGAGCATCTTAGATTTGTTTCTCTGGTTCAATTTTTAGACCTTCCGTTGCTTTTAGCTGTGCCAGTCGTACTAGCTGTCATTTTCATTAGTGACAATAAGTGTCAGGGTTTAGATCTGGGGTGTCCCCAAGTGCCTCATGCGTTGCGAGGTGATTGGGTCATGGGGTGCTGTACTCGCAGCTGAGTGTGCTGGTCGGCAGGGGTGGCCACGGGGTGTGACCTGGAAGGGCCCGTCTCCCTCCTGGCCTCCTCCCGTCTCTCACTGCTTCCTGGTTGCCATGACATAAGCAACTTTCCTTCCCTGTTCTCTTCTGCGCCTTTCTGAACTTCTGCTCCGTTACGGATTGAAACGCAAGCCAAACTGGATCGAAAGCATGAGCCAAAATGAACTCCCCTCCTTTAAGTTGTGGCTCACGGTGTTCTGTCCCGGCAGTAACCATAGCTGTGGTCAGGAACAGTAGCTCACTGCAGTAGAAGTTTATTTTTGAGAGACATCAAATATTCCTGATTGGTGGGCAGCTTAGCTATACATTGTGACTTAGAAATCCATTTGCTCTCCATCTTGTGGCTCTGCATCTTCAAGCCCCAGGTCACCAGGCCTGTCTTCATGAAGAAGGAAAAGGAAAGTGCAAGGTGTGAGGTGGGGAGACTGGGCTGCCGGTCACTTCTGCTCACATGCCCTTGCTGCTCACGTGACTTCATCCCGTGGCCGCCTTCGCCTGTGTGCAAAGCAGAGCAGACATACACTCCGGAGAGGGTGGAACGGCGTTGGCAACAGTGGCCTGCTCTGCCCTGCACAGCAGCACTGTTTTGATTCAGGGATGAAAGCCAGATCATCGTAGGTTGGAAACACCAGTTACTTAGAAGCGATTTTTGTTCATCTCTGATTCTTGTATTTATAGCCAGTAGATTACGTTGTTTAGTAGATGAGGTTCAGAGTATTGCAGAATGGTTTATTAAATTTCTGGAATAGCACAGTAGTTGTCTTTTGAAAATGAATAAATTGAATCATCTTGTAGGAGAATGGCTCACAGTCAGGATTAACTCACATACTGTCTCTGGGCTGCTGTGAGTCCATGCGTGTTTTGTCGCACATATTGTACACGGGGAGAACTGCAGGATGTCTGTCCGTGAGCAGCTCACTGGTCCTGTTCGGGTAGTGTGAGGACAGAAACAATCAAGAAACCACAGTGCACTCAACATTTTGGAATAGGGTTATTCATGTTGCAATTTTGATTCAACTCTTATTTCTAATAACTGCAATCCTGAAATCCATTGTTTTTACTAAGAAAGAAAAATTGGAGACCAGTTAATTTTTGCCATATTCGTAAGAGTACTGAAGTCCCAAGGGCCTGGGTGGTTAATGCTCTTAGGCAGAAGGCTGTGTATGTCCCTGTCAGCACTTCCGTTTTCACAGAAGGCCGGACTTGGAGCTGGTTTGCATTTCATCTTGAGGGCCTCATGGGAATTGTGTTATTTTGCTCTTCAACCGAATCATATTCTAGGAGGCAAGATGTTTTCATTTGCATGCTGGCATAGCAGCAAACTCTGTCAAGAGGTAATCACTCCCCACCAGCCCGTGCTGCTGTGGCCTGGCCTCTGGCCCTCTTCTGGTGGATCCATGACATGGCTGCCTGCAAGCATCCATTTTCTTTTGGCTCCTCAGAAAATGCTAGTCCAGGAACTGGGGATGAGTTTTAGTCACCTGCCGAATGGAATTAGCACCAGTTGCCATGTGCTCACATCAAGAAGAAAGGGTCTCTGTCTCATCTCTCACCACCCCATGGTTATTAAATGTGATACATCAGCTTGGCTTGAGTGAGAACAGCCTAGCAGATTAGTAAAGTTCTGGTATGTCTGTGGTGCGTGATTGACAGGGAGGCCAGAACCAAGGAGGGAAGACTCACCCTGTATGTGGGCAGAATGTGGGGCAGTGCACCTGGTCATACATTTTGCTTAGAAGAAAAAATGGCCAGATGTGTGACTGTATACAGATTCATCGACTGTAGCCAATAGTCTGGCTGGATTGTCAGGGTCTTGGAAGGGACATCACAAAGATATTTGGGGAAGATATTTGGGGAAGTAGATAGACCTCTCCATGTGGGTAAAGGATGTAAAGATATCTCTGTCTCATGTAAATGTTTACCAGAGAGTGACCTCACAAGAAGAGAAGAAGATTTTAATAATCAAGTGGATAGGATTACCCGTTCCGTGGATAACAGTCAGCCTCTTTCTTCAGCAGCCTCCGTTATTGCCCAATGGGCTCATGAACAGAGTGGCCACAGTGGCAAGGATGGAGGCTATGCGTGGGCTCAGTAACAAGGACTTCACTCCCCAAGGCCGACCTGGCTACAGCCACTGCTGAATGCCCAGTGTGCCCACGGCAGAGACCAATGCCGAATCGCCGATAAAGCACCATTTCCCAGGGTGAGCAGCCCGTGACCTGGTGGCAGGTTGATTATATTGGACCACTTCCATCATGGAAAGTACAGTGCTTTGTCCCTTTTGGCATAGACACTTACTCTGGGTATGGACCTGCCTTCCCTGCACATAATGCTTCTGCCCTAACTACCATCCATGCACTTACAGCGTGCCTCGTCCACTGTCATGGTATTCCACACAGCATTGCTTTGACCAAGGAATGCATGTCACAGCCAAGAAGTGCACAGTGGGCTCCTGCTTATGGACTTCACTGGCGTTACGCTGTTCCCCACCACTCAGAAGCAGCTGGATTGATAGGCAGAAAGGCCTTTTGAAGATGCAGTTATAGCATTGGCTGGGTGGCAGTATCTTACAGGGCTGGGGCAGAGGTCTCCAGAAGTTGTGTGTACTTTGAATCAGCATCCAGTATATGGTACTGTTTCTCCCATAGCCAGGATTCAGGGTCCAAGAATCAAGGGGCGGAAGTGAGAAGGGTACCACTCACCATTAAGCATAGTGACCCACTGGCAAATTTTTTTGCATCCCGTTCCTGCACCCTTACGCTCTACTGGCCTAGAAGTCTTAGTTCCAGAGTAGGGGAGGCTTGTACCAGGAAGCACACAGCACTGATTCCATTGAACTGGGAGGTAAGTTGTCCCCCTGGTCGTTTTGGGGTCCTCATGCCTCAAGCTGAAAAGGAGTTACGATGTTGGCAGTGGTGATTGATCCAGATGACCAAGGGGAAATTGGATGATTAGTCCATGACAGAGGGAAGGAAGAATGTATTTGGAGTGTGGGAGATCTCATAGGGCACTTCCTAGTACTACCATACGGTTGTAAAGGTCAGTGGGAAAATGCAGTTCACTTTAGGCAACATGACAATGATCCAGAACCTTCAAGAATGAAGGTATGGATCATCCTGCCAGGTAAAGAGCCAAGCACATGACAGGAATCAGATTTCGTATTGGACGAAGGATGAATCAATATATTCTAATGGAGTCTGCTTTCCTCCTGATGACCACCTGTTCCTTTTGTCAGCCTACAGTGTTTATTGTGCTATTGCAGTGCGGATCTTCTATTTGAACAAGAGATCACAAACTTAGGTGATGATAGTGATGAGACTGGGATATTGGGGCCTTCGCCTTTTAAAGAAAGTGGGAATGATTTTAGATAATCCTTTGACCATCAAATTTTACATGTAAGGGAGAGACATAAAAGAAAGCGTGGCCTAGAGGGAAAGCTTTCCTAAACCTTTAAAGTATTGTCAATATTTTAAAGTCAAAATGAATGTCTGACATGGCAGAGTATAAACAGACAACTGTATCAAAATTCCAGGTCTGAGGTCTTGGAACTTTAGTTTTGTTTGAATGTTTAGTTTTGGTTTCTTCCTGGTAAGATTGATTATTTAGGTACCATTGTGTCCATCCTTTCTAAATATGGTATGTTCCAAAATCGAGGCCTTCAAATTCCTTGTAAGTAATGGTGTGAACTTGCTTCAGATGTAGCTTTTGAAATATCAGCCTTTACTCCAGTCCCCCTAGCAGCTGTATAGTCTTGCAGCAAGGCACTGTAGCCCCACCAGCTGCGTGGGGAGCAAGCTCTGTGCACTCTTCAGGTTTGTTAAGCTCCTGGTCCTTCCATTCTTTCCTTTTTGCTACTTTAAGAAAAGGACATTTTAAAGAATACTTCATACTGGCTCATGCAAGTTAGATGAAAGGGTTTGTTTGGCAGCTGAAAAACATGGATGAGAAGGTTCTAGTTTTCAGATGTTCAGAATTAATGAGATGAACTAATTAATATACATCTCCCACCAGCAGAACACTTGTGTTTGACTAGACATTTATTCACAGGGGACAGAAAATCACGGATCAAGAGGGTGTGCATGCGTGTATGTGTGCGTGTGTTCATGTGCCCATGCACATCTATGGCAAAAAAATAAGAAACTACTTTTTTCTTTAATTTTGCACTCCTTACAGCCTGGCATACTCTCTAGCAGTTTGTTCTGCTGTACTTTGCTAACACGTTAGAAGATACCATCCAGGGTAACGGTCTCATCCTCATTTCCCAGGAGCTCTCCAGTTTAGCAGACAGAGAGTTTCAGGGCCAGGCAGATTGCACTGGTTGGTTACCTTTGAGGACGTTCCAACCAGATGACTTCCAGTCGAATTAAATTTAGCACAAGAAAGTGTGTTTGTTAAAATACTAGTCTCGGGATGGGGCCTGCTATCAGTGGGGTTTAGAAAGCCAGTGCTAAGACTTACATGCTTAAGGATTTTAGAGAATTGAGTTTGATGTCTTGAATGCCTGTTGTGTAAAGCCCCGTGCTGTTTCTATGAGGGAAACTCAGCTGAGTTAAGACAGGCTCGTGCTGGTCTTCATTTGAACATGAAGTTACTTTGCACATGGTCCAGTAACTGGAAATATGGCCAGCATGTGATCATATGTCAGTGAGCTAATGAAATTGGCTGCTAAGGAAATGGAAACAGTAGATTAAACAGGTCTCTGTGAAAGTCATTAGGAAATTAAACTGTCTAGTGAGTATTAGATAATAATAGATCAGGGCTCCCACTGGCCAGTCAGGGATCTTAATGGAAAGCCAGAAAAACATCAGGAAAGAGGCATGGTGTGTGTATGATGTTTGAGCTGGGAGTTCTTTTTACTCTTCTGGGCTAATTGGGAAAAGTCTTCCCCTTCCGCAGGGAGGTCAACCAGTGTCCCGCACACAGGCTGTTGGCCAAAACCCACTTAGCTGCACCCCTTGGGCTCATATGCCTTGCTTGAGATAGTTGAAGGTCTGTGTCTGTATCCAGGGGAATCAAAGGGTGACAGTGAACTAGGACAGTGGTGGCGAATCCACGACACTTTCCTTTGAGACAAAAGATACTAATGTATGAGTTGCCTGTTCTAAACTAAAACTTCAGTACTCAGGTTTAATTGCATTGTTGGCACTTTGTGATAAATAAGTGGGTTTGGGGTTGCAGTTTGGCACTCAGTCTCTAAAAGGTTCACTATCAATGAACTAGGAGAATGCCCACAGCCAAATAACAGCTCTGTATGTGCTAAAAAAAGTTTGGTTCTTTTTCTTTTCTCCTTCCAGGAAGGAGGGAGCTGGTAGACATTGAAAGAGATAAAGTCCTTTTCTGTACTTATCCTGGCATAATTTATTTACTCTCCAGGCCGATCTCCCTTCCCTTTCCCCTCTTCCTTGGTCCCCTCCCTCGCCTCCCCTCCTCTCTCTACCCTTTCTCTCCTTCCTTCCTGTTCTCATAAAAGACAGGTCATTGGGTTGAGTACTTCCGCTCAGTGTGGTCCTTGTGCTAATCATGTATACATCATCTCCTTAACCTTTGAGGTAGGAATTACAACCACTGGACAGTGGAGGCTCCTGGGACACTGGGGGTTAGGGCTTCCCTAATCTCGAAGCTTGCAGCTGGGTGGCCTGCGGCCCTTGCACCACACTTTGCTGTGTGAGGGCCTTAGCAAGCCCTCTGGCAGCTAAGGCCCTGAGCACAGAGGCCTGGAAAACTGCAGCCTGCAGTATTACACAATTATGTCCTGAGTGTTTTCTCTGGAAAATGTAAGTAAAATATAAATAAATAAAATTAAATATGTAAATATATATGAATAATATGACTGAGACTGGAATTTCTAGTTCCCTGGGCAATTTTCCTTCTTAGGTTTTTTGTATTATATGCTAAAATGAGACCTTTGTGTCTAGCAGGAAATTAGAGGAGAATTTTCACAATTGAATAACCAAAGGAAGCAGGCCTTACCCTTGGAAAATCATGCAGACCTAATTATTATGAATTTCTATCTTCCACAGTGGGGGTATACATTTTATATAAACAGTAAATCCCTGACAGTATGAGTAATGATTGTTTGTATGCTGTGTGTATTCCGTGCTAAGTTACTGTGAGGCTTATTTCTCTGAGATCTTACAGATTTCTCCTCAGGAGCTTCCAGTGTGAGTGAAAATTAGAATTTAAAAATAAAACCAAACTGACTAGAGTGGAAACCTCACAATTATCACTTTTTTAAAAAAGGACATTTGTCCTCAGTGTGAAAGAGTTCTGAATGAAAAAGAACTTGAGTCCTTTAAACATAGAGCTCTAGTGGGAAGGTGCAGCATCCAGACGTTTGCTGAGATTGTGCCGGGAGTGACTTGGTCTCCCAAGAACCCCTACAGCTCCAGCCTTAAACCCAGACGGGGCAGGGCTGGGGGACCCTGCTGGTCTCTGGGTGAGGTTGCCTGGACCAGGAAAGATTTCTTTTGCCCTGCGCTGGCTGCCCCGTGCGTGGCGTTGGGCCGTCAGGCCTTTGAGCACGGGGTGGAGGTCATCTATTTCTGGAGGAGGTTGGCCTGCAGGAAGTCCAGCTGCCCAGTGTCCTGCCCGGTGCCTGAGTGAACTCAGTCACGAAGCCAAGTGGGTGACACCGCTCTGGGCACTGTCAGGACGTATGGGGTGGGGCGGGCTGTGCAGGGGCCTCACTGGGAGCTGGGCGGGAGAAAGTGGCTTGGTTACAGCTTGAAGGGAGGCTTCTTCCCCTCTTCTGCCCTGAATCTGAGCTGCCTGCACCCGTGCACAGAGCCCAGGCTCAGTGCACACATGAGAAAGAGAGAGAGAGAGAGAGGCAGGGTAGACGGGCCTGGCCTCGTCCTGCACAGATGCAGCTGGTTGCGGAGGCGCAGGCCGGCCAGCGATGCAGAACAACCTCTGCCCGAGCAGCGGGGGCCCAGCCGTGTTCAGACACTGACCCGGGGGGTTGGAAACTCCGCAGGCACAGGGCTGAGTTGGGAAAGGGGGAGAGGCAGCGTTCCTTCTCTGGCACTAGTAGCCCTAGTGACCAGGTGATACCGGATGATGCCAGGTGAGGGCCGGGCAGGCAGAGGGGCGGGGCTCCTGCGAGGCCACTCTGCCCACAGGTGATCCTGCAGAGGGAGTTAATTCAGGCTGGTACACTTGGCTGATTTCATTCCTTCCCTCGGTGCTCGGTGTACTTGTGCACCTGCACAGGTGTGTATTCCAAGCAGCAGCACTGCTGTTGCGAGCACTCTGTAGTCTGTGGTGTGCAAGGAGCCTGATAGTCAGAAATGAGAGCCATTCACACCGATGCATAGGCACAGAGGGACTGTGTGGTGCAGCTGAGAGGCCTTGACTTGTCCTCCTGAAGACTCGATTCTGGTTCCAGGTCCGCTGCTCCTCAAATGTGGGTCCTGCTCTCTGTCCTGGTGCCCTCCGAGGGTTTCTCCAGGATTGACTGTCAGAATAGATTGAAACCAGAACCTCTCATCTGTTTTTTATCTGCTATCTCACAGATTTCCAAAATAACTGTAGTCTGTTCCTGGTGCCCACCAGGTCCTGCTGGGGCTGCTGGGCCTGCCGTTCTTTGTCACCCCTCGGCTGGGCACTGTACCGTGTGGGCTGTCTGTGCTATTAGAAGGCGACTGGTTGTGTCTCTGCGGAAGGTCTTAACTGGCTGCTGGCGGCAGCCAGAATCAGTCCCAGCTCCATACGGGGACGTGAAGGCCACCATGACACGGCCTATTCACCTGCTCAGCATCTCGGCTCAGCTGGGCTGCCCTATCGGCTCCTTGGGCGGTAACAGACTTGTCTTCCTGTCTCCGTCTGGGCTGCCTTCTCCTGATCTGGGACGCTGTGTATGCACCCAGTTTCTTCTCTCCGCACCCAGTTCTTGTCTCGTCTTCCCAGTATCAGTGTCATCATCACACAAGGCCTCCCTGTCAGTCCGCCACCTGTCTCTGCTGGCTGCTTATCCCTGTGGGCCGCCTGTGAGATGGCTCACCAGCTCACCCTGCCGCTGTTTACTTCCGCTTTCTGCCGGCTCTTCTCCGTTGGACTTTCTGGACAGATAGAACTTGTTCCTCAACCTGCCGTAACCTCTGCAGACATTTACCTTTAACATGCTCCCCACAGGGCCGTAATCCGTTTGTCTCGCTGCTGGGATGACTGTATGATCGGGCAGTTCTTTACTAACTTTACTAGTGAAAAGACCGACACAAGTGATGAGATGTGTCTGTGCCTCCAGTGGCACAAGCTTAGATGCCCTTCACCTCAGGGTGAGCCGGTGTCTGAAGCAGCCCGCCACGGGTGGAAAGCACGTGTAATACACCTCGCCTGTGGACTGCCACGGCTCAGCTGCATGCTACACTGCAGAGTATCCGCGTTTCCCCGCAGACTGCGTGACTCCCTGGGAGTCATGACTTGCTGCTATCATCCAACATCGTGAGAAGTTGCCCTACAACATTTTCTTAGCTCAAGGAAAGATAAAAATGTATTGATTGATTGATTGGTTTTTTGAGACAGGATCTGGTTGTATAGTTCAGGCAGGCCTTGAACTGAGTGTGTAGCCAGGCTGGCCTCAAGCTCACGGCAGTCCTCCTGCCTCAGCCTTCCGAGTGCTGGATTACATGTGTGTGCCACCTCGCCCAGCTAGATCAAAATTTGTTTATTTATTTTTTTGAGGCAGAGTCTTGCTATGCAGTTCAGGCTGGCCTTGAACTCACTGTGTAGCCCAGGCTGGCCTCAAACTCGCAGAGATCCTCCTGCCTCAGCCTCCGGAGTGCTGGGATTACAGGTGCGTGCCACCACACCTGGCTTAGATCAAAATTGAAAGTATAGTTTCTACTGAATGCGTATTGTTTTTGCACAATTGTAAGTTAAAAAACCCTCACAAGTTGAACCATCGTAATGAGGTGTAAGGGCTGTTGGAGAGGGGCTGAATAAACTAGCCCATTTTGCCTTTATGCTTTTGCCACAGTGAATGCTTTGGATTTCTGTATAGGCTTTGGTCTCACCTCTGCTGCTTGTTAGAGGCAAGGTCCTGACTACAGAACTACTTCAGCTTCATTCTTTCCATGAGAACGAGTGTGCACTCACAGGGCTAGTATGAAATAAAGCAGGCAGAGTGCTTAGCACAGTGGCTGGCACATGCTAGATACACAGCATTTGCCCTGTTACTAATGAGTCGAAGGTTCCCTGTGACTGATAATGGGAGACAAAGCTGATGTTACCCGCACTGTATTTTTACTATTATTTGTAGAATTAAAAATCAGAGTGTCTGCGTAAATTAATTCCTGAGGAAATATAAATAGTATCCTCGGATTAAGTTAATGAAGCCTCACTGCACTGACCTTTGAGCCTGCAGGGCCGTGACCCTTTCTAAGTCAGTTCATACTTCTTGGCTTTGTTTTTTCTTCTCTCAACTCTAAGACTGCCGCAGCTGTTTTGTTTCCCCATTCCAACTTTCATTTTCAGGATAGTTAAGAGAACTGTAATTCCGTTCCCTTGAGCCTTCTCAGGCTTTATTTCCCCATTTAATGTATGATAGTCTAAGTAAATGTTTCTTTATAACGAATGTGATGAGTTAAGAGTTTAAAATTTCTGGAGGAAAAATTTACAGGAGCTGAAGACTGGGGTACTGGAGGTCAGCTGAGCCTCTGAGCAGATGGAACTGAGAAATGGCTCACTGTCTTCTTGGAATGGTTCCTGCCCTTCAGGACCTTCGTTTGCATATCAAAGGAGATCAAAGGTGGTTATTTCCTCTGCTGAAAGCCTTTGCTTATTAAGCTTCAGATGAGGCACTTGTTGGATCAAGGAGAGTGTACTGAAGAGGGAACTTGTGGACACTTAAGTTTCTTTTGTTGCTTTGTAAGCTTTTAATCTTTTCTAATGTGAGCTGTGTCTTTGCTATATTTTGGTCAACTGAGGAAACTTTTTCTTCCAAAGAAAAGCAGTGTTTTTGAATTCCTGTTCAAACACTATCTTTTCAAGTATATGATTCTTTGTTAATATCCTTTGAGCAAATGAAACTAGTTGGGTATTCTAGAAAGAATTCCATATATAACTAGTTATAATTTATTGGCATAATGTTTAATAGTGTTATGGGGTAACTATTCCAAGTTCCAGGTCCTTCCCGCCTCGAACAGAGAATTGGACTAGGCAAGCAACGGGGTCAAAGTTTATTTAAACAGCAAACAGAGGGAGACACCATGCATGTTCTGGTCTTGGGCTTACTCATCCATGCGGTGTAGTGCGCAGAGCAGCATGGGGTAGAAGGGGGCGCGGACCAGGCCGGCGCCCAGCCACCCTGAGGGTGCCATCATGCCTAAGCCGCACAGATCCTGAGAGAGAAGGGAGCGTGATCTCATGGGTCTTGGCAAAGCGCTGGAGGGAGCCTGTGAGAACTTCTCCACCAGGTGCGCCCCAGGCTGCCCCCAGGCCATACCCTTTTTCCCAGCCAGCTCCAGCCATGCCCTACTCCTACTTCAATAACCATTCAGTGTATAGGAAGTTTTGCCACCTGGAGCTCACAATTAGGCAAAAATTATCAGTTGTGTAGATTCTGAGAACTGGAAGTCTGATATAATACTCATTTTAACCATCACGGATTAAGAAAAGGTGATACAAGTCTAGTGGCTTTCCTCCTCCCACTTGTAGCCCGCACCCCAAAATGGGAGCATTCTCACGCTGGCCTAGTACTGGAGGGGAAGGGAAATAGAGAACAAGAAAACAGAGAACTAAGCACTTACTGATCATCTTACTAAATGTGTAAAAGAAAAAAATATTCAAATCACACTTTGAAAGCATGGAAGGAAAGACTTTCTTCAAAGTGGACCCGACCCCTTGCAGTAGACAGAGGGGTTACTGTGGCCCAGCTGTGCAGTAGAGGAGAGAGCTGAGGCATAGCCGTGAATACAGTATTAGCAAATGAGAAACTGTAGCCAAGCAGCAAGATGTGGGTGGGTCGGTGGATTGAAACTCACTCAAGGCAGCATTCTAGATAAAGGAGGTTCTGGTTAAACTTTCCTAACAGGATTCTTGACAAAGACAAGCCAGTCTGATCAGACATTATCTGGGGGCTGGGGGATGGTAAGGAACTGATCAGATATTTTGGAAGATCAGATATTAAGGATGAAGGGTTCTTGCTAAACTGACCAAAGTTCGATCAAGCAGAGGATCTTTGTCATGTGTGTGAAGTATTTGTTCCATGATAATTCACTGTTAACAGAGGTCAGTGACTTTGGTAGTAAACATTCACTTAGCTCTCAAGATCACGGCTGGGTGGTTTAGGGTGGCTTGTTCCTGTCTGTGTTAAGATCTCTCAGGAGGATTTGAAGACTCAGTAACCGGAGGATGAATGTGAGAGAGAAATCACATTCCAGCTCTGAATATTTGAACTTAACCAACTGAGGAAGTGGACGTTGATAGGAAATACGGGGCTGTGTGGGACCATAAATTAGGGAACTTACTATTCAGTATCTTTTATTTTCATTTGGGAAAAATTAGAAATTGTTAAAAATGCATAGTTTCACAATAGCAGTAACCCATCTAAATATTAAACTTAAAATTTGCAACTGCAAATTACATAGGTCTGCTTAGCATGGTGGACAGCTGATATTTGCTTCCCTCCTTTTTCCCTTGATGCTACTTGTTAAAAATATTTGGTCAGTTTCTCAGTTTTCCTTCCGTCATTTGTGATGTCATCAGTTGGTGAGAACATCCACGGGTCATGATGGTCTTTCAGACTCGAAAGGGGCCCTGCAATCATTTAGCCCAGCTCGTGATAGAAGGATGAAGTGAAGAACCAACGGGGTTGCTACAAGTCACGGAATAAAGTAGAGGGAACAAAAACCTGGGAGCCTTGGTGCCTATTCTAGGTGTCTCCCTGGTGGTTCGGTTTGTTGGTTAGCATGGTCTCTGGCTTTCAAGGGAAACAAGGAAGAATTTGTCTGAAACTAAAAAGTATCAATGATAGCGTTTGTTGTCTTGTGAGTAAAATGAAAAAGCTTACAGCGTCATATATAAAAATTATTACTTTTTGTTTCTTGGTTTCCTCCTATACTGAAAAGAAATTATGATTTTTTCCTCATGGAATAATTGTAAGTGGTAAATAAGTCATTACATATAAATCACTTAGTGTCTGGTACATATTAATTCTCGGCTGTTTTTATTATTGCTAATAATAATATTGTTGCTATTTGTTGTTCAGTTCTCCCTCACTGACCACATGTAACAGAGTGACAGGGACAGGCCCACCGTGCAGTTCTGCTGTGGGCTGGGGAGGGAGGAGGGCACAGAGAATTCAGCTCACAGCCTGATATGTGTGGAGTTTAGGACGCTCCGCCTGTGGCCTGGCATCTATCACAGAAGAGTGCCATGTCATTTTGGCTTATTTTCCCATTTACTATCGGTCAGCAACTAGCAATAGAAGTCTTGAATCTTGTTTTCTCATCGCTGATCTCTGTACTGTTTTAGGCTTTCATTGCTTTGGGATGTGACATTTTAGGAATAAATTACTTGGTGCCTTTCATTTAACTTTTTGAGGAAATGGAATTTCTCCAAGCATTTCTAACCCAGAGGACACTATAAATATAACTTACTGAAATAGCCATCATAGCAAGTGTTCAGTGAAACAATATATGGGGAAATTCATCTAAGTTTAACATTGAAAAAAATCCTAAACTCTGTGGTTTGTTGTTCTACAAAAAGGAAAACCACTGCTAATTTTTCCACTGTGTGAAAATAAACCAGCAAGAGAGGGAACTTGAGAAAAGACACTTCCGAAAGCAGCGCACCCAGCAGACCCTTTGCGGTCCAGACAAGTCGGGGTTCCTCCCTAGCGTTTTTCCTCCCCTCTGCCATTCACTCCCTTGCCTTCCTGCTGCCCATTCTCTTCTGTCCTGCAGAGGAAAAGCAGAAATATCCAGGCTTGGTCTTGGTTCATCTGGCCTAAACATGAGTCGCAGTAGAGGTAAACCGGTAAACCGAAGGAAGGCTGCTTAGCAGCGCTCTACCTGTTCAGGATCACCGACCCTGTTGCCACAGAACATCAAAACCAAGGACCTGACCTTAGACACAGACCTACACAAGACTTCGCGCAATTTCAGGACTCCCTGACGCCTGTCCGGGACCCCAGCCATGTCCCTGAGCCCATCGTATCCCTGGCCTTCCTCCTTGCCGAGCTCCCTGCTGGGGTCCAGGAGAGAAGAAAGGAGGTTAGCCTGGAGGTTAGCCTTGCAGATAGATCCAGGCCAGTGCTGGTTAGTAGCTGACTCTGTTTTGTGTTTTGGGGGCTCCTCATTTTCTCTATTACTTAAATACTTGAAGAGTCAGATCTGAGCCTGGGTTATTTCCAAGGGTTTTTCTTGTTTTTGGTTTTTTTGAGGGAGTTGCTAGGACTCAAACTCAGAGCCTTGTACTTGCTAGGCAAGTGCTCTACCACTGAGCTAAATCCCCAGCCCCTTCCAGAGGTTTTTGTGCACCAGGATAAGCAAAAGAGAAGTGAGAAGGAAGAGACCTGCCTAGGAGCAGGCTGTCACAGGTACACATCATGGTTACAAACGGCAGAGCAGGCATGTTTTGTAAGCGGTCTTCAAGAGGGATTGTCTGTGAAGAGTCTGCCCACTCGGGTCTTGGAAAAGGATTTCTGTCCTTTCAGAATAGTCCCCTGAGTGGAGAGACCTCATTCACAAGCAGATTTGAAGAGATGCTGGAGAGAAATCTTTTTGGGGGGGAAAAAAAAAAGTGTTAAAAGGAGTAAAAGGAAAAAATGAAAAGGGGTCGGGAAAATGAAGGATGTGGTGGGTAGTGCCTATTGGATTATGTGGTCTGATTCCACTTCATTCTGTACTTTAAACGTAGAAATTTGCGTGGAGAGCTTGACTTGCCTTACATTTTCACCTGGGATTATCACAGCTCCCCCTGCTTGCCTTTCACTGTCTTTATGAAAACCAGCTGATCATGTCTGACATGTTCGTGTCTGGACTCTCCGTTTGTACGAGTGAGCGTGAAGCTGACATTCTTGTAAGCCTGTCAGGTCAAAGGGCCATACGCAGGTGACGGAATTCTTCGTCTGTTGTACATGGCTGAGCTCTGGTCCACCCCGATGCTTCCTGACTTTGAAACTTTCTAAAAACCACCTAACCTCCCACAGACTCAGCACTTTTTTTCCTTAGGGATAAAACTTGTGTCAGATATTTTGTTCTGACATTGTGTTCCTCAAATTACATTAAGTAGATAAATGCCAGCTCTTATTTTCTTTACTACCATCCTTGTGACCAGTGTAACTATTATAGTTGTCAGAGCAACTAGGTTGTTAGGGTCAGAAGGGATAGTGGCATTTATAGCTAACAGGGCTGAGTCCTGTTCTGCCATCTGTTCTCACAACTTTACTGTACAGTAGCCGCTACTGTCCCTGCGTGAGAAAAATCAGTGTGCAGAGAAGTGAAGCACGCGCTGGTCTCAGGGTTGTGGGCAGCCGCCTGGTGAGAGCCGGGCTCTGCCACCAGGCTGCGCTCAGCGGGGACTCTGAGCCTCTCCGAGCTTCCACACAGGCCCGTGGAGAGGGGGAGTATGCAGTAGACTCTTGCACTTACCTTTCTTCTTTCCTTTTCCTGATGCAGGTCTCTGACAGCAAGCAGTGATAGGAATTACCTGCTCACCATGAGACCGTTTTTGAAAAGGGCCGTTTTGGTCGTAAGTTATGTAAGTATATATGTCCTTCTGCAGTACCTAATAAGTAATCAGAGACATGATTCAGGTCATTTAATAGAACCAACCATAGATTCTAGCAATATGATCTTGGTATCAAAGACTTTACAGGCCTTCGATGTTGCAAAGCATCGGTAGGTATATGTGAAGGCACCCCAGAATCTACGCACTTACAGGCACAGACAGTGTGAACTGCACGTTACTTAACAAGTCCCTCTCAGGGTGCTAAGGCTGACTTGTCTCTAGAGGTGGCAACACAGCCTGGCTGTATCATTTTCTATTGTTGTATAGCAGATATTCCCAAACTTAGTGGTATAAATACAGCATCCACGTATTTGTCCTAAATGCTTTAGTTCGGGGAGTGTGTACTGGGGTCATTCTTCTGATCATTCTGATCTTTAGCCAGAGTTACTCTAGCAAGTTTTTTGAGCCACGGTAAGAGCAGGGTCAGTACATGGTCTCTCTGTTACGTCTCATCCTGTAGGCCTTTCCCTGTGGCCTCTCTTTCTAGAAGGGTAGGACTGCCCTACCACAGGAAGCTAGATTCTAAAAGAGGGAACCACAGGTTGCAGAAACTCCAAGGTCAGACCTAGAATTACAATGTGTCTCCCGCCGCTTTCTCTTGGTCAGTGTGTCACAAGACCAAGCCACAGTGGAGGGGAGTTGTCCGTTTCTTGACAGTAGGAATGGAGTGCACATGTGGAGAGGGAGGAGACCGCTGGTGGCCGTCTTACCAAGTCTTCTTCTTCTCTGAAGGTCATTGTCATTTTGTACTTCCGTCTGTGGATAATGGGAGGATCTATGCCCCTCTTTTCAGAGCAGGATAATCCAGCTTCATTTTCGCCTTATATTCTTACAAGGTCAGTAGAAATAATTTTT
>PVJO010026250.1:0-21393 GCA_004026905.1 Hystrix cristata
GGCGGGGCGCCACGGAGGCGGGTCGCGTGAGCCGCGGGGGCGGGGCCGGGGCACGTGAGCCGCGGGGGCGGGGCGGGGCGGACGAGAGACGGGGCGAGGCGCAGGGCTTCTGTCCACACCGGCCGGAGCTGCACGACGCGCGGACCCCCCAGCGAAAGCCGCATGGAGCCAGGCACGCTGCACTTCTTCGTGAATGGCCACAGGGTGAGCGGGGACACTGAGGCAGCCCCGGGACCCCCCGGAAGCCACCCGAGCTCGCAATGGGGACCCTCAGGCCAGGACAGTGTGGGACGGCGCCTGTGGGTGGGATCAGGGTCGGGTCACTCCTGCTGTCTGCCCCGGGACCCGGGCACCTCACACCCGCACATGTACACTTGCACACGTGTGCTCACTGCCGGCCCCAGGGTTGTGGCACACAGGGACCGAAGCCGAGGTTCCAGCTGTGTAGTCTCTGGTGAGGTCCTCAGTGTCCCTCAGCACCCAGGGGTTGCCCTTCTTTAAACAGGACCCGCGAACCCCGACCTGGGCCCCACGGCTGCCACGGAGGAGGCAGGGTCTCCGGGAGGGGTTCCAGCGCGCCCTCTGCACAATCGGCCACAAGGACCCAGTACAGCTTGGAGTCCGTGTCAACTTCTGCAGGGCTCAGCACCCAGGGCCCAAGGCCGGCCCCGGTGGCCTGCGAGCAGGATGGTGACACTGGGTCAGGCTGTGCATGTGCGGGGAGATGACACGCAGTATATGACGTGCATGAAGACTCATCCCGGGAGGGGGCAGAGGGCAGGAGTGGAGATGGGGCAGACGCATGGCCCCGAGGGGCACGCTGGAGCAGGGACAGGGTGAGGAAGAGAGCCAGGCAAGTGTCCGGAAGGTGTGTTTTGAGTGAAGTGGATTCAGTGCAAAGGTCCTGGGGTAGGTAGATGTATGTGTGTGATCAGTGCACTGGAGCCCTGAAGGGGTCACAAGAGCCTCTCAGAGGTGACACAGCAGCGTGCATGCTCCCCTCCCTGCTTCCAGACACGCTGCTGTGGCATTCACAACACAGTGGCTGTGCTCTGTTGAGTTTTAAGGGCAGGCGGGCCAGTTCTTGGCTGAGAGCCACTTCCTTTGGGCCAGTGCCCCGTGGTCATTTGCGGAGTAGACTCTGGAGAGTGATTCAGCTTTTGTCAGCCGCTGCTCCTGGGAAGCCGGGCTGGGTGCGGCATGGAGAGAGCCGGAGTAAATTCTCAGCAAAGGGTGAGGCTGTGGGAAAGCAGAGAAACTGCAGGAAAAAGGAGTCTGTGGGTCAAGCAGGCCGAGCAGGCTGAGGCTCCTCCTGGATCTTAGAAGCTGGTTCTCAAGAGGTGCCTGGTGTCACAATCTCCCCGGGTCACGGGGCACGCTGGTCATTGGCCTCGTCACAGAGACCCTGAGTCCCGCCCACCGCGCCAGGCCCAGGAGCCAGCGCCCCACAGGCACCCCGGAGAGGAGGAGCCCCTGGTCCTGGTCAGTGAGCCATGCCGCGGCCACAGCCTTGGGCCTGAGGCATTGCTCTGTGCGGCAGTGAGGTTTCAAGCTGAATACCTCTGAGCCTTAGTTTCCTTTCTGCAAAAAGGAGCTCATGGTGAGCCTGTTCCCTTGGGACTGGGTGAAGGTGGAACCCACGGAGAGAGCTCAGAGTGGTAGAGGCGGTTTCCCCCGTCTGGCCCGGAGGGCAGCTGGCTTCCCGGTGTGCCCTTCCCTGGACGGGGCAGAGGAGGATGTGTCAGCCGTTGTGGGGTTGTCCAGACCGCCAGGTCACCCAATCATCACCTCCCTCTTCCCGCCACCTCCCCTCCGCCCGCCCCTTCTGCATGCTTCTCTCCGTGGGTGTTGCTGTCCTCTCCCTCACCCTAGCTCTGTCTTTGGCAGGGCCTGATGCAGGGAGCTCGGACTCTGTCCAGAGGGCTCTGGGGACACAGAGGGACAGACTCTGCCCTGACACGTGAGGCTGTGTGGTGCCTGAGCCTGCTCATGCCCGAGGCAGCCCTGTCCTTGTCCTCCGGCATCACCCATCTGCCAGTCCAGCGGCAATGAGAGTGACCTGTGCCCGCCGGTCCACAGCCCAGGCCGCCACCTCAGTCCAAGCTCTGCTTCAGTCTGGGGCTTCCGGGACCGGAAGCTCACCAGGGCCCTCTCTTCTTCCATGTGTGCCGCCCCAGCTCGAGAACACATGTGTGTGTGTCACACCAGTGCCACCACAAGCCACAGTCTAACTCTGAAACATCTGGGGCAGACCACAGACTCACAAGCCTTCCTAGAATATGCGATTGCTTCCTAGAGTGTAAAATTCCTTCCTGGGGTGTACAGTTTCTTTCTAGAGTATACAGTTCCTTCCTGGAGTTTACATTTCTTTCTTAGATATAGAAAACAATAAGCTCTGTCTTTCCTATCAAAGAGAATTGTCTCTCTCTCGGGCTCTAGCTCTCCCGGAACAGCCCTTCCACACCAGTCAAAGTTGCCTGCTCAGTTCAAACCCTGGGAACACAGCTGTAAGCTAAGGATGGCTTATCAGGAGACAGGGACTTTCTGTTCTTCGCATTCCGTTTTGCTCTGTGCCTTCCCCCTCCCCCTCAGTAACTTTCTGATCTCCCTGTGCCACCTGAGTTAGCCAGTCGGGATAGACTGTGAGCCTTCTACCAGCCTTCCCCACTGGCAGAAGAGGTCAGCTACCCCACCTCCGGCGTTGGGACAAAAGGGCCGACCCTCCTTTGTCCTGCGTGCCTGCTACCTCACTGCTGGGGTGTGCTTGCGCCACTTTTGCAAAAGTTAAGCGCCTTGTCGAGACCTCTTGCCCCGTGTCTAAGTACATTCTTTCTGGTACAATCTGAGTCTGGGGCTTATTTCTGACATGAGAGTATACAGTTCCTTCCTAGAGTTTATGATTCCTTCTTAAAGTGTACAATTCCCTCCTTCCTGGCAGTCACACACAGCTGCCCCACTTGGCCTGGCCTGACACATGGCTCTCCATGGCCTAGTTCACCCAGATCTCACCTCCATGAAAACTGGCTCTGGGCATCACTGCCGTGTGTGTGTGTGTGTGTGTGTGTGTGTGTGTGTGTGTGTAAGATTCCTTTCATGCCTAGCACAGTGGCTCAAATAATACACAAATCGGTTTCCCTTTGCAGGAAGTATATCCAGGCTAGAAATTGTGAGGGTGGGGCCAAGACTTTGTGGTGTTATCTGGGACCCAGGTTTCTTCTCTTTTCTTGCACTACTATTAATGTGCTGCCTCATGGTCTAAGGCAGCTGTAGGAGTTCCAGCCATTTCATGTCTACCCCACATAGTTGGAAGGAAAAAGGGAACGCGTGCCTGTGGGACAGCCAGCCAGCCGTCCTCAGCTCGCTGGAAGCAGGTCAGGAGCCTGCAGAGTGCCCGTGGTGGAAACCGCCCGCTGCAGGGCCCCGTGAGCTTCAGGACCAAGGACAGCGGCTCGGCCGGCCTGGCGGTTCAGCCTTCGCGTGTCGGATAGCGGCGCAAACAAGGTGCCGGCTGGAGGACGTCGCTCAAACGGGAGCATCCTCCCCACGCAGACAGCACGCTGCTCTCCACCGCGCGAGCGTGACGCATTGTTTTCTCTGCACAGGTTGTAGAGGACCATGCTGACCCTGAAACGATGCTGTTGTCCTACCTGAGGAAGAATCGTATCCTTTCCCGGCTTCGCGGGGCGAGACAGGTGCCCGGCACCGCCCCCTCTCCTGTCTGCGAAAGCCCTGCGTCCGCGGGCAGTCAGCTGTCGGGAGGACCCGGGTCTTCTAAGTCCGTGTTGTAGTAAATGCTGAAACCAGAGATGGGAATCAAGGCGATGTGTGTTAGGAGGGGTTCGCGAAGCAGTCTGTAGAATGGAGTCACACACAGTATTTACTCTCTATCTTCAATGACTAATCAACATGACTGTTAGAGAAAGAGAACATGGTAATCTCCCGAAATGGAGAAATTAAACCTGAAAATGAGTCCCTGGAGAAACTTCCCAGCTGGATACACACGAGCTCCAGGGGCTTCCTAACATGCAGATCCCGCTAACTTGTACACAGAGCTACAAACATGGCAGCTGGGTTTGCCCCTCTTCCCCTGGGGAGGTGAAATCCCAAGTGTACCCAACCCCAAAGCTGCTTTGAGACACACGAGCGCGTGCCCAGAGGTCTCCGAGCCCCTCCACAGAGGCACGAGGCCACGCAGAACCTCCCTCAGGGTCTCCGGGACACAGACACCGGAAACTGTGAGCTGCGCAAGGGTTTCAGGAGGAGAAATGCCAGGGCAGGAGTCTGGACCCCGGCTCTTGCCCACCAGAAGGAAGAAGGAGCGAAGGTGGGTGGAAAGCTGTGAGGGCGGCTGGCAGGGACTCCTGTTCCCATCTCCACACAGCTGTGAGTCACTGAGGGGCAGGGACCCCGCAAAAACGGGTGAATGGGATCCACAGCACAGCGCAGGGTCCCTGGGCTGGTCACCCTTCTGGTGGAGTTCCTTTCCACCGCCCTGTCCCCTGCCACATACAAGGGATCCCGGGCCAGTAGACCTGGGCTAGAAGGCAGTGCACAGAGTCGTCTTGTGTCTCACTGCGCCTCCCGCTCCACATGGCTGCATGAGGTCTTGCCATCACATCTGAATTCCAGCTGAGGGAAAGAGGCCCTGGCAGAGAGAGCCCCTCATCCCTGCTGGAGAGCCATGCATGATACTGACGCTGAAGTCTACTGGCTGGCACGGCTGGCAGCCCTGCCTGGTAGCAGGGGACCATGGATCTGTGACCCTAAGTGGGACTGAAATCCGGGGTTCCCACTCCTAGGGAGTAATGAGATAACTGATGGGGGTGCAGCTCGTGGCATCGGCCACCCAAAGGCAGAGAAATGTGACAGACACGGTTGATACAACACAAACACTCGAAGATGATTTATAATTTCATTTTGTGCTTTGACATCGAGACTCAGATACAGGCCTCAGGTACTCGAGCCCCTTCCTGAGGTTCGGCCGAGAGGCGCCCTTCTCCGAGGGAGGACAGGGCTGCCGTGCACAGAAGGGAGCCAGGAATTCACATGATCACGGCAGCAGCCAAGATGCACGCGCGTCCTCTGGCAGCATGCAGTGGATGGAGTCGTGCACTCGGGAAAGGGCGGACACACACACGTTTTCTTTAACTGTGGCCCCCAGTGCGACTCACCGGGACCAAGTACAGCTGCGGAGGCGGGGGCTGCGGCTCCTGCACGGTGATGATCTCGCGCTACGACGTGGGCACCCGGAGAGTCAGGTACCTGTGCCAGGGTTGTGCAGGCCCGACGTCCGAGCACTTACGGGTTCAGGCCGCAGAGCTGGGCATGGAGGGGCCAACAGGACCGGAATACGGGCCACGTGAGGACCTCCCAGCGGAGGCCACCGTGGCCGGGGTGCCCCCACAGGTGGAGGCAGAGGCGGCCGGGCGCAAGTGGTGTGGAGGGCAGAGTCCCCACCGTGCTCCTGCTCCATGCCCCTGTCACCAGCCCAGCACATGGCTCCCAAGTGTGAATCCTGTCACACCATCCCTGCCGGAAAACCCCTAGTGCCTTCTGCCAGCCCTGCCTCTTGGTCGGGGACTGGAATTTGTCCTTCCGTGGAGCGGAGGGCCAGTGTCGTCCGTGGATGCTCCTGGAGCTCCATGTTGCAGAGCTCGGAGTCTTCTCAAGGTGCCGCCTCTTCAGATACCTGTCAGTATGCTCTTCCCCTTTGTCCTGAGCTCCGGATCTGCATCGCTTGGGGCTGAGGACCCGGGCCTGGGACACTCCCCAGACCACACTTGCTTTCGGGGCTCTGCCGAGTCCCAGCCTCGCTGCGGCTCCTGGGACCCCCCGGTTTTCCGTGCTCTCCGTCTCTCATCTGCTCTGTGTCATCATGTTGCCTTGGCCTGGGTCTCTACGCCAACCTCAGCCCAGCGCAGACGGAGGCCCAGGGCTCCCGCTCAGGCCTCTCTCCTCGCGGGCTTTGTGGAAGAGCAGAAGAGCGTGGGGAGGTTCTCACAGCTCTTTCCCCACACCACTCCCCGACATGTGGTGCCCAGCGGGGAGAGTTTGGGGTAGTGCGGTTCAACTTTGCATTTCAGTCTGTTTTACCCACGCACACATGGCCAAAGTCAGCCCTGTTTCTCCCCATTCGAGTCTCAGGCTGATTCCAACTCCTCCACCTGTTTCAGGAAGAGAATCTCAGTCAGTCAGTCAGTCAGTCAGTCTCTCTCTCTCTCTCTCCTCTCTCTCTCCTCTCTCTCTCCTCTCCTCTTTCTCTCTCTCTCCTCTCCCTCCCTCCCCTCTCGGAGCCGCTCTTCTCTCCTAGTGATACAGGGGAAAAATATAATTCCCAGCCTGCTAAATGTCAGATATGCCGAATTCATGTTCCCCAAAATTAAAAGTCGCTTAGCTAATATTGATCCAATGGAGAAACAGGTCATGTAGCAAATAGACATGGAAAAAACAAAGACATTCCAAGACAGAGTGGATCCAGATGTCCTGGTCACCCTCTGGGGTGACTGGTATTTGTCTAGGATTTATCGGATCGGATGAGTATAATCCTCAGCTTATTGTTTATCCCCCAGGCCGTCGTGGCGCTATGGTCGTTTCCTTCTTATCTCCAGGCCTGGCCTTCAATGGAGGCACGTTTGGTCATAGTTGCAGTGTATTCTCTCTTCATGCGTATTGACTCCGTCGAGGGCCCAGCCCTGTCTGACTGCCCATAATATTTCTGCCTAACTCAGCTGTCTGTAATACTAGGAAGACTGGTCACTTAACAGAATTTAGTTTCTTTGTGTCCTCAGCATGGTTTGAGTCTCCTGCACACAGGAGTTTAGAGCTCACCCAGCGAGATCTGCGTTCCCGCACTGCCTCCCCCAACCCCACAGGCTCAGCGGCCTTCGGCAATGTCCGAACCCCTTGCCTTGCCACCAGGTCATCACTACCTGGCCAGCCTCGGCGCCCCCAGCCTCAGGGTGCCGACCCAGCGCCCCTGCACTGCTTCCTCTGCCCCTTCTGTTCCTTAGCGCCCGATCACATCACCTCGGGGCCGGTGTGTGCATTTGGCTCCTTTGGCAGAGGTGTGGACCCTCCGCCCACTGCTCACCACCTCACCCTCGGCCCCTGTGTCCCTTCCCTGCGCTGCTCAGGCCGGCTCCAGACCAGCCTTGTTCATCAGCAAATCTCAGCACACAGCAGACACCTGTTAAACACTGCACTCACCCACGGATAAGATCCTTCCAGGTTCGCTTCTGGGTCTGTCATGGAGTCGCACCATACCGTTTAAAAACCTGCCTTTTTTGCTTAATTCTTCATGAATATCCTTTCAAGTAACAAACACAAACCCAAAGGCTGTGTGTGTTTTATCATTTTGATGATGGCCCACACCAGTCCCACCCAGTGACCCCGACATGATTTCTAGTGCTTGCCTGTGTGAGTCACGCGCCAGGCATTCCCGTAGTGGTGTTTGTGCCTGGCAGCATCCTGGCGCTGCGTCCTCAGAGCTGCCTCGTCTTCATCTTCTAGTGCAGCATCTCCGGGAGGGAGCACTCTGGTGGAGCTCAGCTTACATTCTTGCAGGCGGGGTGGGAGTCCCATCTTCCCAAACCTTTGCTAATAACAGGTATTGTAATTTTTAAATCAACACTTTCTTTGATGAGGTGGCGTTTCCCATTGCTGGACTTGAATCTCTCCCGATCATTTTTTAGCCCATGTTTGCAGTGTGTAATGTTTACATTCCTTGTGTGGAGTTGTGCATGTACCTCACTCATCTTAATTCCTTTTTCATCCCTTTTGTCTTTCTTCTCCTTCCTTCCACTCTTGATCCTCTTCTTTGTCTTTTATTTTTCTCTTTATTTATAATTTTGGGTTTCTCATCTAAGAGAAACCATGTGATATTTAATCTGTACCTGATTTATTTCACTTAACATTATGGTCCCAAGGTGCAGCCATTCTACAAATGCTTCAAGTTTATCTTTCTTTATAGCAAAATATTGCTCCATTGTGTGCAAATACTGCATTGTCTTTATTCATCTGTTGATGGGCATTAGGCTGCTTCCAAGATATACCTGTTATGGATTGTGCTGCTATAAACACAGCTTTTCGTGGATCACTGTAATATTATGTCTGTAACTCTTTGCATCGTGCATTCATTGGCCACCGGTAGTTGTTCAGGGATGGGGAGCATTTTAAGAGGTAGGAGGGCTTTCAAATTGAACATTTTCTAGCACCGGTTTTGGGGCTGAGGAGTTCTGGCTCTCTCCACCTGGTTTTTCCTTCAGAGAGTGGTGTAAGATTCATTCTGTTCCCCATCACCCCGAGCCCACCATCTTGCAGAGAGTCTATGTGTGTGTGCCCGTGGGTGTGCATGCGTGTGCATGTACACACGCACATGCATGAAGGAAGTCCTGGGGGGGCTCCCGTGTGACAGAGGCTGTCAGTGCCTCCTTTGGCAGAGGAGCCATGGAGCTGGTGGAAACTGTGCTGGCATCAGCTCTCACCCTGCTGCTGCCCCAGCCATGGCCCTGAGCAAACTGCTCCGTCCTCATCTTCTCCTCTGTGACCTGCGTGTGAGCTCAGGGTGAGCTGTGGTACAAAGCGGAGGAATCACAAGACTCTCCCCCTCTGGGGCGCTCGGCACGCAGTCCACCACACTCTGCCTCTCCCTGCAGACACTACCCAGCCAATGCCTGCCTGACCCCGCTCTGCTCTCTGCACGGTGCGGCCATCACCACGGTGGAAGGTGTGGGAAGCACAAAGACCCGGCTCCACCCCGTGCAGGTGAGGCCTGGTGACCCCCTGACACGCAGGACCCCAGGAGGAGGGCGCAGGGTCTGGGCCTGGCTGCCTGGGTGCCGCACACAGGCAGACCCCAGGGAGTTGAGAGAGCCGGGCAGGGCGATGTCGTGGGCTCTTCCGTTCCTAAGATGTTGCCAGTGAGGCCAGGCTTGTTCCCCGGTGCCCAGTGAGCTGGGGCCCGTGGGCCTCACATCTTCCACACACAGGGAGGAGTGAGGCTGGCTGCTGAGGAAGCTCACAGCAAAACAGCCAGAGAGAAAAGGCACTCGGGCTCCATGTTCCCTTCTCTCCGCGAGTGTGAGTCACTGTTTTTCTGAAGAGCGTTCTTCGGCTCAGTGATCTCTGCGCCCAGCAGAGACTAAGCCAGGGATCTGGGCATCCCGCCTTGGGTCTTCAGGCTCCGTGGGGACTCGAAGCTTTCAGGAGCTTCGGCCCAGGAATGGGGAGGACTTGCGGGCCTCTCTAGCCACCTCAGGGCCCACAAAGCGCCGTTCTGACTGGGCGGCCTGGAGCCGGCCCGAACGCTGTGTTTTGACTGCTTGCAGGAGAGGATCGCCAAGATCCACGGCACGCAGTGCGGCTTCTGCACCCCCGGGATGGTGATGTCGCTGTACGCGCTGCTCCGCAACCACCCGCAGCCCTCGGAGGACCAGCTCCTGGAGGCCCTGGCAGGTAGGTGTGGTGGGGCAGGCTGCTGGGCGGAGGGGCTGGGAGACGGCGCTGCAGACCCCCACCCGCCCTCGGCCCTCGGGGGTGGGTTGTGTGCGTGATTAACCCGAGCAGCGGTGGTGGTGATGACGGGGGCCAAGCTGGATGCCCCGGGTGCCTCGGGCCAAACCTCAGTGAGTCTAGCAGACGGGAAGTGTTGTCGTCCCATTTCGCGGATGGAGACCCTGAGGCCCAGAGACGGTCACTTAGCCAGAGTGTGGACGAGTTGGTTTGCTGAAATCAAGTTCTACCCAGACCCACACATGGTGTTTGGCAGACGCATTTCTTGTCTCCTTTAATATGTTAGAGTTCCTCCTTTTTGGTTGTTTGCTTTTATAATCATCTAAAGCCAAGCTCTCTGTCCCTGGAAAGAGCCGTTATTCTCCCCCAGCGTGTGAGTGTCTTGGGGCAGAGGCGAATGTGGGAGCGCCGGGGACAGCGCGGTCTGAACCCGAGACCCAGCACTCCTGGTGACTCTCAGGAGCAGCTTCCCTGGGTCACCCCTGTGGAGCTACATTATTGGCCTTGAGAGCTCACATGTGCATGCGTGTGTGCATGTGTCTCGCCCATGTGTGTGGTCTTCTTCGAGATCCTAAGCTATTTCTGAAGACCATGAGCCCCTCAACACTGACCTGGCTAGGCCCTCTGCTGGCCCCCGCGCCCCTCCCGAGGGCCCCCTCTCGCAGTGACACGGAGCGGGCACGAGGTCCCGTCCCCGCAGGATGGTCCTGAGTGAGGCAAGCAGGACACGGCACCAGAGCTGCCTGCTCCCGCTTCCTCTCGGGCTCCATCTCGTGGCTGTTTATGACAGGCACCAGTGAGAAAGGGTCTCAAACCGCGGGAACTGATGAGGAAGGAAGTTTTGGGGACCCAACTCCAGAAAATTCAGCTTGGTGGCTTTATTTTTAAATCAGGGCTGAGGCGGGAGAGAAGGAAGAGCAGTGGCTGAGAGGGCAGCACGGCCTGGAAGTTGGTCCCTGTGAACGGTGTGTGCGCAGACGCCGCCCGCGCCGCTCAGGGCGCCCCGTCTCTCTACCACCTGGCACTTAACACCCCCCCCCCAGGCAGTAAACTGATAGCTGCCACAGCAGTGATTAATAACCAGGGTTTCTTTCGGTCTACACCTGCGTGGATGGACCTGGAAGATGACAAGCTAAGTGAAGGGACTCGGACATGGCAGCACAGGGCCTGCAGGGACCCACTTAGAGGAAAGACCTAGAACGATCCAAGCCTGAGAAGCAGAGTAGAACAGAGGCCAGCAGGGTCTGGGAGAAGCGCAGCGACACGGTGTGACACAGTGCACGTGGCTGTCCCAACACTGAGGTGCTTGCTGAGAGGGCAGGTCGTTTGCCGAGGGAGTGCGCGACTGAACGGCGGGGGACAGATGTGTGGCAGAGACAGACGGTAGGCAGACCTATCTCCACACAAAGCAAGTGTGCATGGGAGACGCCACAACACTCCAGCAAAGTTGCTTTTTAACTAAGTTTAGCTCTTAAACTTGAGAATTTGGAGAGCAAGATTTTGTCTCAAAATCCTTGTGTCATTTGAGCATCTGTCACAGGGACATAAAACTCTTACAAAAACAAGTGCAGATGGTGGAGCTGCGTAAACCAACCTGGAGACTAGCTAAACCTCCCTGCAGAGTAAAACCCAACGGGCAGCGAGGCGGCCTGAGGCGCCTGCCAGGGATCCCTGGGGGCCTCGTTTTTGCCCAGCTCTCCAGGCACTGACTGACACAGCCGGTTTCTCCGCAGGCAACCTGTGCCGCTGCACGGGTTACAGACCCATCCTGGACGCGGGGAGGACATTCTGCAAGGTCAGTGCCGGGGGCGGCACAGCGGTGGGGCCGTCGCTGCCACGGCGTTGCTGCCCGCTGTCTGCACCCGACCTTCAGGGGCTCGCCTTGCCGGTCACATCGGGCGTCCAGCCGGGCTGTCTGGGTGGTGTGTCCTTCACGTCGGCAGACACAGCGCTGGTACAGAGGTGCGGCAGCCCCTCTGCTCAGCGGCTGCGCAACAAGAGGCCAGGCGCTCAGGGCCAGTCCCAGAGCACTCATGGAGCCACCACTGCATCGGAGTTTAATAAAAACGACTGGACAAGGGGCACTGGGCTGCCTGTGGGGTCCGACCAGACAGGCAGTGCAGACCTGAGGACGGGGAGCTGACGCCCGCCCACTAACAGGCTCGTCAGTGTTTCAAAGGCCAGAGTCATTCCGACAATTAGTGATTCATACTTAACATTTATCGGCGTGTGCCAGGCCTAGTTATAAGGCCTGTAACTTGCTTAATAATCACTGCTAGTCAAATTTTCTCATCAGCTCAGTTTTTTAGTTAGAGGTGGTTTGGACATAAGCACGAAGGATTTCTTTCATGGCACATGACAGTATCAGTCCCGTGTTACATCCTTTCAAATGGTCATCGCCTGGTTTATTTACCCTAACCCTAACCTAAAGAATCCCCACTAGATTCCCAATGGTTTGTTTTTTGACCCATTAGACTTCTGGCTGCTGTCAAAGTAAAGAAAATGGGATTTGCTGTTTGGATCAAGGAGGAAACGAATTGTCAGAAACCGAGGAGGAAAACCAGGTCAGTGAAACGTAAAGTTGCCTACGAAGTTGCTGCAGCCCTGAGCAGCAGCCAAGCGCCTGCAGGAAGACTGACCGGCTGCGCAGGCTGACGAGCTGTTCCCCGCGTCACACGTCTCTAGAGGAAGTAATCCACCTGAGACTAGCTGGAGACGGGGGTGGGGGGGTACGTGTCATCTGCTCGTTTCACGCGTGCCAGCATTGAAACATCTCCCTGACCCACATCTGTGCCCGGTGTCAGCTGAAAGTAAAAGTTGTTTACAGATCTGTCCCAGCTGTCTGTCACTGCTCCAGGTACCAGGGCCGTGCATGTGGGGCCAGTCCAGGAGAGGCGCTCGGGCCCTGAGCGTCTCCAGGCTCACCAGAACTGGCTTCAAGCAGGGGTCAGGAGGGAGCAGCGACGGGGAAGGCGGTGGTGTCTGTGCCGCAGTCCCTAGCTGCAGAGAGTGTGCCTCTGAGGCCGCTGATGTCTGCGGGGGTGTCAGGGCTGTCCTGGGGAACCCATGAGGGCCGCAGGATGGAGCTCGTCTACTTCCTGTCCGTCTTTGCCCACACGAATTCCACAAAGATTTACAAAATCAGAGTTGCTGGGTGAGGGCACATGGTCACCCAGGACACGCGTGGTCACTCTGTTCTGAGCAATGTCATGGGCTCTCCCAGGTCCCCTTTGCCCACTGGGACATGGCTGCCTTCTGTCTGGGTGTCCACACTGTGCGCTGCCCACCTCTCTGCAGCCTCTGGCTGTCAGATCTGCTGTGGCAGCATCGGGGTCGCCCATAGTCCATTTGGCAGTGTCCCCAGGCCCCAGAGCAGCGGTGCTGGGGGTGGTCACGCAGCTCCCCCTTAGAGTGGGAAGGTGAAGCTCACAGTGAAACCAGAGAAAACCTCATGCAGAGCTTGCCGAAACTCACACAGAACAGTTAGGAAAAACATGTCTACGCCAGGCTCAATACAGCGCATGGCTCCAGGCGTCAGTGTGGAATGTATCTCCTGGGAACGAGGTACAGGGGTAACGGTGACTGATGGTCCTTTCTGTTTGAAGACAGGTACCTGGCTTTTCTCGGAGGAGGAGTTCCTGCCGCTGGATCCAACTCAGGAGCTGATATTTCCTCCCGAGCTAATGGTGAGGAAGGTGGTGTTGGTCTCACCCCAGAGGGCCTCAGGGGAAAGGGCAGGGACCAGCTCTGGGTCCTCGCGGACAGCTTAGCAATCACCTGCACTCCTTCCAAGGTGCAGAGCTGCGAGAGGAGGAGGAGGAGGAGGAAGGAAGCTGCTGTCAGAAGCAGCCAGTGGTGTCTGCAGAAAGCCATGCGGTCACCACACATGTAGATGTGGACTTGCTCCAGGCTGGTTTTGTGTAGTCCATTCTTCCAGACTATTTGACAGCTGAGGTTGTCAGTGGATTTGAAACACTGAAGTGGGCTCCTTCTAGATACAGGAGCCCAGCACGCCCATGCCTTTTCCCTGAGCTCCGACTCCTGGGGCTCGCTTTGCTTCCTCTGTCCCACAGCGACAGGGCAGAAGCAGGCAGAAACGTTGGAGTGAGTTGTCTTGAGCCTGTCTTGCTTTTTCCATAGATACTGGCTGAGACGCAACCGCGGAAGGCCCGAGTGTTTACCGGTGACAGGATGACTTGGATTTCCCCAGTGACCCTGAAGGGCCTGCTGGAGGCCAAGTCCAAGTACCCCCAGGCCCCAGTGGTCATGGGCAACACCGCTGTGGGTATGCAGACTGGGTGCTGTTATGGCGCCAGCTCCAGGAGAAGCCTGTCCAGGAAATGCAGGCGGAGCAGCGTTTCCTTCATGCTCAGCCTCCTCCGGGTGCCTCAAGAGAACTAGTGTCACTGATAAACGAACGCTGAGTCCTCAAGGGAGTCATGTAGATGGCCCCTGCTCACCGCGGCGATCAGCAGGGCGGGAGGAGAGGTGGTCCTCTCTCCCTCTGCTCTGTCACTGGAGCCACAGCGGATGTGAGACGCTTTACTAAAACCCAGGTCGGCCTCTGCCTGCTGTGTCCAGGAGGCTCAGCTTGACTGCTGCTCTTCTCTGAGGACACCTCGGAGCCTCCCCAGCTAAGAGGGAGCCGCACAGCCCAAGTTTCAGGGCTGTCGGTTCCAAAGAGTCCTCCAAGTTTAACGAAAATCTGTCCAGCCAGTCTTCCTGTGTGAAAGAAGCACAGTTTTATCTATTTAAAGACATCAGCTTAATCGTAATAGCAAAATGAAAGGGGTAGTTAGTCCCCATTTATCCTAATTTTTTTCTTCTTAATTTTTTTAGGACCAGAAATGAAATTTCAAGGTGTCTTCCATCCAGTTGTAATATCTCCTGATGGAATTGAAGAGCTGAGTGTTGTAAAACATGCGTGCAATGGTCAGTCCTGAGATCGTGTGTTCTCAGTTAACATGCACTGCTCAGCATGATTCAGTCCAGCTGCAAGCAGAAAAGCAGCCACCCCTAGTAACCATGTCCAGTCTCTTCCTGTGGGAACGACCACCTTCCAGAAGGGCTCTGGGAGGCGTTCTCTGAGGTCACACGGCATAGGAACAGTGACCAAACAGATGTCGCTGAGACCTTGGTCTGCAGGATCAGAGAGGTGTGGCACCTGTTCGGTGAGGGTGCTGAGCCAAGTGCACGAGATTCAACTGAACAGAGTGCAGTCTGTGTGCACTGAACCTCAGGGCAAGCAAGACTAGCTGAGGTATTAAGCTGCCACAGAGCGGTTTCCCCTCCCGTGAAGGAAGTTGATTAGATGGCTATGACAGGAGGCGGTATAAACTGGGGTTGGAGTGTAGCCTCTGGATGGAATTCCTGGCCGTGGCCGTAGTGTCTCGTGGTTTGGCTACAACTCAGGAGGACTGTAAAGTATTCACTGTAGTACTCAATAGAGTGTGCAGAGAACCGGCCTTCCTCAGCTCCATCATCACGACCACTACTACTTCCATCCCCCTCCACCACCTCCATCACGCCCATCACCACCACTAACCAGACAACACGTTCACGTGAAAGGACTCTGTGCTGCATCGTGGTCTAATGGGCATTTTCAGGCCGGCTCCATCTGCGGACTCCTCGTTTCAGGACTGACCCTGGGTGCAGGCCTAAGCCTGGCGCAGGTGCAGGCTGTCCTGGCTGACGAGGCCCAGCGGCTCCCAGAAGAGGAGACACAGACGTTCCGTGCTCTGCTGAAGCAGCTGAGGAGCCTAGCCGGGTCCCAGATCAGGAGCATGGCCGTACGTGTTCAAGGGGGGCCTCGTACTCTGGCAGGCACTGTGGTTTTATGATTACAGAGCAGAAGTGAAAATAATTCGCTGTTTTAAAAGTCTTTAGGGGGTCACATCGTGAGCAGACATCCGGACTCGGACCTGAATCCTGTCCTGGCCGCGGGGAGCTGTACCCTCCGGGTGCTGTCAAAAGGTGAGCCGTGGCTCCTGGCGGGGTCCCCAGCCTGCCCCTCCAGCCCTTCCTCTTGGAGGAGGAGGGAACGAAACTGCGAGGAGGACTGCTCCCCGAAATGCTAATCTTCCCCTTGCCGCTGGGCAGCTGGGAAGCCGGTCAGCCTTGTGTGAGTGCCATCCGCTCCCTTCTTAGCGTGCGCTTCTTTCTGAGACGCGGTACCGGATCTCTTCACCTGCCGGTCACGTGCATCGGACACACGCGTGTCAGTTACTGTCCAGATGTGCCTGAATTACTGAGAGCTGTCGGGCCGCTGTGTCTGGACGGGAGTGTGGGCTGCGTTCGTCCTGGCCGTGGGGTTCCTGTTCTTCATCGTTTGAACAATGGCTGGGCCTCGCTGTGTTTATTTACTTCACTCCTGTTTTTTGAAATTTAAGTCCAGGAATTTTATTTCTCCTATTCCAACTTGCCCGACAATTATGAAGACATTCTAATTGGTTCTCTATAGGTCTTAAAAACATGAACTAGCTTTCTGTTCCCTGCACTGTTAAATACCTATTCCCTCTATCATTTAAACCACTAAATAATCTTAAGGAAGAATATTGAAATTCAGAGTTTTCAATTTAAGTGATATTTCTTTAAAAAGTCACTGAGCGGGGCACGGTGGTACATACTTGTATTCCCAGCACTTGGGAGGCTGAGGCAGGAGGACTGTTGAGAATTCTTGTGAGTCTGAGGCCAGCCTGGACTATAGCCAGACCCTGTCTCAACAAAACCGAACAAAGTTAACACCGTGAAGAAGAGGTTTTGTGATGGTAATTCAAGTACCAAAAGCTGCTTAGTTGCCTAGCCAGTGCAAGGCCCTGAGTTCGATCCCCAGCATCAAAAAATAAAAAAAGGGTTTCCTTATGATTTTAAACTGTTTCTCCTCCCACCGTAGTGATTAAAGAACCAAGTTTCTTTTGGCGTTGAAAAAAGATATAAACAAATAAAACAGTACCTGCGGGTACACATATTCAGTCAAGGGGATTTTTTATTCATGGCTGTGTCTGGTAGGGGTGCTGCTTACACGAAGTGTTAAAGAGTGACTTGACCAAAGAAGTGTAACTCTGACTCCTTAGTGCCGAGGGCCTGCACTGTGCAGAGGGGGGATTGCCAGGGTCTGGCTACTCTGCTAGGTCTTTCTATCTATGAGCAAACTAAGGAGGGAAAGAAAGATGAGAGAGGGAGCAAAAAAGGGAAAGGAGGGAGTGAGGGAAAAAAGAGAGGAAGAGGAAGGAAGGAAGGAAGAAAAAAGAGGAAGGGAGGAAGGAAAAGAACGAAAAGGAGGGAAGGAAAGAAAGGAAGGGAGAGCAAGCAGGTGGGGCCTAGAACAGCAGAAGCCTGTGAGGCTGTCAGGGTGAGAAGGACTGGATGGCAGGAGGAGCGGAGCCCTTCGGGATGCCCTTCCCCAGGTGGGACGTCTGTGTCACATCCTGAGGCTGAGGCCTGTGTCCTCCTCTGCAGAAGGAGAGCGGCAGGTCCCCTTGGACGAGCGCTTTCTGAGCAGGAGTCCCGGTGCAGATCTCCAGCCTCAGGAGGTCCTGCTGTCCGTGACCATCCCCTACTCCAGGAAGGTGAGGATACACTGGTCGGCCTTCGAGCTGAACTCATCCCTGTGAGAGCGGCTTGGGAAAGGGCCCAGTGTTCACGGGGTGGGCGGTAGGCCTCAGGAAGCATGTGAGGGTCATTTTAAGGGAACGCCTGCCTCCCCTACCCCAAACTCTTTCTGCTAGAGAGAGATTCCAAAATTCTTTGTCTGTGTTGCTTTTCCTAAATGAAACGTGGAGATCTACCTCTGTATCTTAGAGCTTGAAAGAGGCTAAAAATTACATTCACAACCAAACATCATGGAAAAGACCAGGGCTTTGTTGTAGTCGATGCAGTGGGCTTGAGTCCTGGCTAATGGATGCCTCATGGGATGAGAAGGCCCAAGCCTGCCCCGGGGAACAGGAGCCCACCAGGGCTGCTGCCGCAGGGCCACATGCCCAGGACTGGGACGGTGGAGACTACGCTGCCAGAGACGCTAGAGGCTCCATGCGTGGAGGGAGGGCTCGGAAGGCGGCTTTTTCTGCGGCCTAAGCTTGGCCTAGGTGACATCTTTGTCACCTCCTCGCCCGGTCCCCCTCTGCGCGTGCGTCCACAGTCCCTGTCCTCACAGCTCAGCTCCTAACAGCCCCACTTTCACGTCGGGGAGCTACCCATGGGGCTACCCGTGGGGCTACCCGTGTCTACGGTAGCCACCTTCTGTAGTCTGGGATTGGGATTCCACGTCAACTGGGGGACAACTCAAAAGATGTGAGGGCCCAGGCAAGGAGGGTGGACACATCAAGCTCATCCTCCTTCCTCTGGCTTCCACCTGGGCCCCTTTCCCGTCTTCCAGTGGGAGTTCGTGTCTGCCTTCCGGCAAGCCCAGCGGAAGCAGAACGCGCGTGCCATAGTGAACTCAGGGATGAGGGTCTTCTTCAGAGAAGGGGACGGCGTCGTCACGGAGCTTTCCATCCTGTACGGAGGCGTTGGCCCGGCCACCATCTGTGCCAGGGACGCCTGCCAGAAGCTCATTGGAAGGTGAGACACGGTGTCCTGAGACTCAGGTGGCAGCGGCTGCTCCTCAGTGAGATGTGATTTGCAGAACAGGGCTGAGATGCTCCAACCTTTCCATTTGATGGCAGGTATTCCCATGAGATCCCATGATTAGTCCATGTTTTGATTTCAATGAATCGAGGTAGGTGTTGACCTTCATCAGCTCATCTAACTGCCTGATGCCTCAGTTTCCTTTTCTGTCAAACGTGGATATTCTACCTACCCCGGGTAACTGAGAGACCTGAGCGAGTGCAGAAGCAAGCAAAACCTGGCGTGAGGAAACGTCCTCATGACGGGAGGGCCACTGCTGCCCCTGGGCTGAGGGGACACCCTTAGCATAGTGGCGCCTGGCCCTGAGCTGACCCCATGTGTTCTGTGCTGAGCCGTAGTCCTCCATCGCACACAGCAGCGGAGCCTGCGAGAGGCTGAGCTCTGTCCTTTGCCCCACCTCCAGGTCCTGGAGTGAGGAGACGCTGGATGAGGCCTGCAGGCTGGTCCTGGGCGAGGTCGCCATCCCCGGGTCGGCCCCTGGCGGCAGGGTGGAGTTCAGGAGGACCCTGCTCATCAGCTTCCTCTTCAGGTTCTACCTGCAGGTTTCCCAGAGCTTGAGCCGCATGGTAGGTGGCCGGTGGACCTGGCTCTCCATGATGATCCAGCGTGGCTGGCTCTGGAGACATGGCCACTGCGGGTCCTAGGCAGGCGGACAGGTGCGCTGGGGAGCCCTGCAGGCAGAGCAAGGTTCTGTTTGGCCCCCCTTTTCTGTTCCTGGCCTCTTGCTGTTTGGCAGTGCATCGACCTGCTGATGACTGGTACGCACTCTCTCCACTTGACGCTCCTGTCTTGGGTCGGGCTTTCTTCTCTGTCCAGCTTCCTTCCCCTCACGTGGGGTGACAGTGACAGGGTCAGCCTGGGGAAAGGGCTCGCACAGGCCCCCGTGTCAGAGGAGCTGCCCAGTGGGGTCACAGTGACAGTGGTGACCGGGCGGTCCTTCTTGTGGTCCCCCTTACAACGGTCAGACCTGCAAGATTTTGGACCAGGGAGAACACAACTGAAAAAGAACTTTCTGGAAAACCCTCCAGAGCCACCAGGACCTGGAGCCTTATGGTCCCCATGAGCCCCAGACCACACCCAACCAACCGCCTGGCTCTGGGTGGTGTGGAAATTAATACGGTGACTTTGGCCAGGAGACACGCGCTGCTCTCTATTTCTTGCATTCGAAGTTGTCTTCTCATTATAGACGGGAACAACTAAGACTCAGAAGGTCTCTCAGCTTTGTAGAACGCAAGCTTCGGATCACATACAAGTGACACTGTCACTAGGTGATCAAAAGTGAGAAATAGTTGAAGACGCCTCCCCTCAATCACAAACGAATGCAATTGCTTAGTGCATCAAGTGCTGTGACTTAAAACTTCCACCTTGAAGTCTTAGCGCTTCCATCCAGCTTCCACTCCTTAAAAGTAATAACCTTTGTTGGCTTTGCATTGGATTAAAATTATTCAAATTATAAAATGTAACCATCGGGGATATTGACTAAAGCCTGAGTGAGGACCCAAGTGGCCGTTGCCCTCAGCTCCCAGAGCTGCTTCTGCGGACCGAGTACCTCTTTCCATGGGCAATGGCAGGGACGCTGCCCTAACCCCTCCCGTCCGCCATGGAGCCAGGCCGGGTTCCACGTGTGCTCACGGTGGTGTCGTCGGCTCCGAGGGCTTCCTGGTTTCAGTACTCTCCCCTCTGTTTTCTGACTTGGCTTCTGTTTTCCTCTCATACTGGTGAGTCCTGAGATCATGCAGGAAACAGAGCACCAAGGGAACCAGCATGGACACATACGTGGTAGATGCCAGCGGCCCATGACATCCATGTGGCTCCTGTGCTGTGGGAGTCTGAGCTCCCTGCAGGGGTGTGTCCATGGGGCCAGGATCGCCCAAACTCCCAGGGCTCCGAGTGGGGCGTCACAGCTCAGGGTTGAGGCGCTGGCAGAGGATCCCACTTGCCTCCCCCCTGAGCCTTGCTGGCCCACTGGCTGGAGGAAGCATCTGCTATGGTTCTGCTTTTCAGGACCCGGGTCGCTACCCCGGCCTGGCAGACAAGGACGAGAGCGCATTAGAAGACCTCCATCCTGAACATCGCTGGAGAACGTTCAAGTACCAGGTGAAGGGCTTTTCTTATTCGGAGAGACTGGGCTTCTCAGTAACTGTCCAGCACAGTGAGCCCATGCTGCCCTCAGGTGAACTCACACCATCTTTTAGTGTTGACTAAAATTAAGATCTCAAACGGGGCTGGGGTGATTCAGTGGTAGAGGGCTTGCCAAGCATACATGAAGCCCTCTGATCGGCCCCCAGCTCCAGAAAAAAAATATCAAAACCATCGAGGAGTTGTGACCAAAAACAAATTCAGCAATGATGATTGCAAAGGAAAGCATCAGTGTTGCCCTTAGAGCTCTGTGTTTGTCCGGACTCTGCAGATGTCAGAGTGTGCTCAAGGACAGCGTGTGTGTTGGGGCCCCGGGCTGCTCTGGGTTTGCTCTGTCACCTGGAGGCGGGCAGAAATGAGGGGATGCTGTTCATGAGAGCTGCCGATTTATTTCGTCCAGCTGTGAGATGCGTGCTCCCCACCCCTCCTGTCCCAGTGGTTTTTCTGTGAGCTTCATTCAGAGTCGAGTGGGACAGGGACCCTAACAGCTATTTGCAAGCCTCCTGTTAGAACCAAGTAGATGCCTGGAGGGGCCGAGAGGCAAACTCTCATGGAAGGCAGCAGAGAGCTGGGGGGGGGGGGATGGACGACGGCACGTTGGATTTGAGCACATACTCAGCATCATTGTTCGTTATTAGAACAATGGGAAAACCCGCTGTTTCATAATACAAGTGACACACAGTGAAGGTCAAGCAAGGCTTGGCTGAAACTGCACACAGAGAGCCAGAGGTCTCTGTGAGGTGGTTCAGGTGTGTGCAGGAGGCAATGGAGATTTCCTGTTTCATTTAAACCTTAGTTTCACAGTGAAATAAAAATGGAGTGATGAGTATTTATGCTTTAATGTCCAGATCTGTTTTCCTTAAATGTAACTTCAATTTTGTGGTGACTATAACACAATGCGCAAAAAAGGAGTATTGGCCAAGGTTTCCTCTGGGGGATTCTTGTTGAATTTATCTTGACCCTGCAAGCCAGGCAGCAGACTACCACAAAAGTAAGTTAGAACTGAGCCCAGGTACCATTTAGTGTTTATACCTAAATCCCCTCCCTTCCCCTCCCCTCCCTTTCCCTTCCCTCCTCTTCCTTCTTCCTCCCCTCCCCTCTTCCTCCCCTTCCCTAATG
>PVJO010026251.1:0-21391 GCA_004026905.1 Hystrix cristata
ACTTTAACAGATGTAATCTTCAGTTCATTGTTTATCCCTCAGCCAGGGGTGTGGCTCTGGTCTTTCCATCCTTATCTTGAGACCTGACCTTCAATGGATGCACCTCCAGCCATAGTTGTCCTGTGTATTGACTCCATTGAGGGCCCAGCCCTGTCTGACTGCCTATAATATTTCTACCTTACTTCGCTGCCTATAATACCCTGAGTGTGGGAAGGAACCTCAGAGTTCCTGTATGGGAACAATCGGCTGTTCCTTAGAATAAGCTAGGAGTCTTTTTGAAAAGTACGGTATTCACAAACCTCATACCTTCAGATGAAAATCTAGAGAGCCGCCCTAGAAGTTGCATGTTAGATGTATTTGTTTGCTTGCTTGCTTGCTTGCTTGCTTTAGGAAAATTCCAAATGAATCTAAAGGTTAGCTGCTTTGGGAAACTTGTTCCAGCTTCCTACTGTTGCTGCACCACCCTGCCCAGCCCTGACTTCACTTAGTTATGGAAACATGATCATTGCTCAAGCTCTTGCCTTTTCCACTCAGTCACTTGTCCTCTTCTTCCCCATTACTTTGCCCTCCAGTCTTGACCACTGCTGTTGTCAAGCATCTGCTTTAATCCATTTTGACACCCTCGCCTTTCCACCTGCTGCCCTCTAGTGGAGGTGCTGACAAGTAGCAAAATAGAAAGCAGATGGGAGTGGCCAGTCTGAACTGGCTAGCTCGCACAGGTCAGTGCAGGTCCCCACTCACATGTCCACAGACTACAGCTCTGCCGGGAATCATTCGGATAGCCTCAAGCTGTTTGGAACCTGCTTGCACACAGCTTTGTGTCATCTATTTATATGCTTTTCCCCAGGTTCTAGAAATCCACCTGGGAAGGTTTACCTGTTGGGATGTTTGTGCTTCTTTGTCCTTCATTTTTTTTCTTCTATTATTTACTCAAATTCCACTTCTTGCAAAAGAGGATGGCCCTTCCATTACCTTCTCAACCTTTGGATTTTCCAAATCTTGAAAAAAAAAAAAAACACAAAGGTGTTTTTAAAATCCTTCTCCCTTAGAAGCTTCAGGTCACCAGGTCAAATGGACTCACATGACCTGAGAATCAACAGTGTAAAGGAAATTGCGTTGCCATATTCTTTTTGCATTCATCCAAGACCCTTTGAGGTACTGGAATAATATAGTGGCACTGAAATTAAGAGAATTAAAAAAACTGTTGCATATCATACAGCAAGTGGAAAAGCTAGCACTAGAACTCAGTTCTGGCTGATGGAAAGCCCTTGTGTGTTTCTTTAATCTGTTCACTTGGTGTTTAGGGATTGTTTTGTCTTCTTAGTGTACAGAAATACTAATTTGCATGGTAAATGATATTAATTCTCGTGGTAGTATATTGATAGTAAAATCAGCTTTTCTTTTAATGAATGTTTACCAATCAGTATATTTCTATACAATCTCATTTCTCATTTCAGTGTTCTTACATCTATACTTTCTTAGCAGAGAAACTTGGTGGGGCTAAGTTTAGGTAAGAGGTAAAAGACAGCAAAAGCCATACAACTAATGCAAAGTCAAGATGGGAATTCAAAGGGTAGAGGCGATATACCCCTGTGAGCTTTGTGGGAAGTAGTTATCTATTTTAACCAGCAAGCAAAATTCATAGTCCAAATATTTATGTAAACAATGTTTGTGTGTCCATCCTCTACAGGATCCTGCACGATTACTAGCTAGCTTGTGTTTCTACTTTTTGTGGTGGTTTTTATACTCTTCATATTATTAATTATTATTTTTCCTCAAGATATATTTATCATCATCATACATCATTATTGTTATTGTAATATCTCATGCAACCTAGTCAGCTTCTTAACTAGAATGTACACACACACACACACACATACACACGCATGCACGCGCATGTGCACACACACACCTCACTGCCTTCTTTCCCACGATGGTAGAAAATATAGCTCTATGTAGATAAAAATAATTTTGTTTAAGCCTCAGACACAACTTTACTCTTTGTGTGATCAGTGTAATATGGAAAGAGTAAGACTTAGGACTTGGGTGCAAGTTCCCCATTCCACCATTTGTAAACTTTGTTTACCTTGGCCAGGTAAATAAGCTGTGAATTTCAGGTGTACCTATAAAACCAGTATATTACAGATGTGCTTCCCTCAAGTGAGCAGGCTCATCCAGAGAATTCTTTAAAGAGATTTTACAATTCTTTAATAGTCGAAGGCCCTAAATAGTTAGATGAAAATCATATTAATTAAAATTAAATAACTATTAGCTGAATCTCCTTTTCTTTTGGCTTGTATGATTGATGCGTTTCTTTTCTTATGGGTACTTAGTTCAGAGAATTCCTTCAATATGATTTCCTCTCTTGTGGTTTTCCTAATTCATAAATAGATAAATAGTAAGTTGTCTTATTAAAGGGACTCTAGATTAAACCTTTTATTAAAAAAAAATAGAGATCTTAAGTGATGACATCTTATTTTATTTGTATTTGTGTTCCAGCTTTCTGGTAGGGCATATTTGACTCCATGGCTGAAGGCTGAGCTCCGGCATCTGGCATAATTCAAGCCCTGGGCCTGGAATATGCCTTCCGCCTGCTGGGTTCCCTTCTTACAGCCAAACACTGTGGGGTTTGCAGGCTAAAGAAGTAGAGCCACACTACATACATTTTTAGTTTGTTGTTGTTATCACAGCTTCTTTGTTTTAAATTAAAATTTAAAACTGTGTTGTAAGAAAACTGTGATACATCATGCAGCAAGTGGAATTTTAAATTAAATTTGAAATTAAAATTTGAAACAACTTTATCTCCCAAATGTCAATCTTCGAAGTTTCATGATTTCGAAGAATAGCTTTATCTTATTTTTTAATAAATACAACGCTAAGTAAATGTGTGAAGATAATGCCTGTAACAAACCTGAAAAAAAGAGGTGAGCTAGTAAGTTGAGAGAGACAAAGAGAGCAAGAGATTATCCAAACTAGCAATGCTAACCAGGCAAGTATCTCAAGTAATTGGATAACACAGGGCAATAAAGCAGAGTATGGATAAGAGATTAGCTTGACTGAATCCTAGTTTTACTAATTAGTTGTGTGACCTCAGGGCTGTTACTTCAACTTCTCTGGGCCTCAGTTTCCTCGTGTGTAAAAGGAGATAATTATAATGCCTCGCTCGTGCATGGAGTTTTTGTTAATACATGTAAAGAATTTTCAAAACCCTGCTCACAAAAGCGCTATAAATGCAAGCTTTTATTATTGTAAAATAATACAGTAAGTCACACAGTTTAGTAAGATTCAGTTGTACATTTTCCCTCCCTCCTCCTTCTCTGTTTTCTCTAAGCCTACTTTATTTACCTTGTAATTTTCTTCCTCCCAACTTGAGAATAGCTCATAAAAATATATAGGAGAAAAAAAGGGTTCACATTTTCAAGGGCGTCAAGTTTTGTAATAACCAACATGCATCTTTCAGCTAAAGTCACCATTCCTAACAGTAACAGGTTGACAGCGGGGGAAAGATTGTTTCTGAGGAAACAGGTTTTAACATTTTTGCTGGATCTGTCTCTTTGAATCGGTAATTCTTTTGGAAGATGGAAATTGGCTGCAGGATATGGGAGGACAGTTGGACTCGGATCTAAATGACAAGCATTAAAGGAGTGTCATGTGTGTTCTTAGCAGAGAGGTCTCCTCTGTGGAGCCCACTGGTCTTCCTCCACCTGTCTTTGGTGGGAGTCGCTGCAGGATGTACAGGAAACACGCATAAAGCATAAGGGAAGCTCAAATGCAGAGGCAGAGTTATCCCTCGGGCTGCTCTCCCTTTGGGGTGTCCTCCCAGCTCCCTGCTCTTCATGCCTCCTCACCAGGGCCCCACTGACCTCAAAGGTCCCCTTCTGCCAGGCCATGAAGGACATCTGAACCAGAAGGCTGGGACGACAGCCAAAGCTGATGAAGGTGCAGAATGTATGACTAAAAAAAGCCCAAACACATGGCACTGAGTATAGCAGATAAGTTTGTTGAAGAAATGGTTTATAAATAACGTGGAAAGAAGGAAAGGGTCGAGGGTCAAAGTACAGAGTTGTCGGATACTCGAGGTCAGTCTCACCATTTCCAGCTCTGAACTGGAAAGTCATATATACTAAAAAATGTGCTTCCTCAATAAAAATAACTTTACCTGGGCTTTTTTATTCTTATCAAAGTATTTGTAAGTTTGGCAGTAAACACTGTAAAACAGGATCTCCTTTATTTTGAATACAGTAAATTGAAAAGTGTGTCTACATTTCAGAACACATGAATGAACAAGAAAAGAAATAAAGCAAAAGAAAAACTGCACAAAGCTCCATGCTTTTTTGATGATGATCTTAGACTGGAATGCTGCAGAAACTGGAATATTTAAGGATTTTATTGAAATGGTTTCCTTTTCTCAATCAATCACTTATCACTGGGGATTGATGGGCTAAAGACAGAGGGAAGGAAAGTGTAAAGATCAGTAAACTGGGAGTTGTCTTTTTCGTTCCCTCTTTGAGCTTTTGTTTTGGTGTTCCTTGTCAAAGCCACAAGGAATCCGAATTCTGGTCCAGAACTCCCAAGACCAGAGGGTCAGAGAAAGCCATTCAGTGTCTGGAAGCTATGATCTTATCAGTTGTCTAAACCCCTCCTCCTCCTCCCTCCTCCCCAGGAACCCTGTGAAAACACAACTAGTTGCTTTATCTTCCTGTTTTGGCCAAAGGCTTTGCTCCTTTCTGTTTTATATGGGAATATGAGCTTGGGGAATATATTTGCCTTTCTTTTTTTTTTGAAACAAAGACCAGATTTGTTCTTCTCACGGACCCATCCCTTGGCATAGAAAGACCACAAACTAACAACCAACGAAAGAAGATGAGACGCTTAAACACATGAGACCACAAGTCCTTCCTGGGACTGAACCCTGTTTCCTGCCCATGATAGCCACTTCTTTCCATCAGCCTCATCCCACCTCCACGTTTTGTGGTCACATGTCCGCTCCTTACTCTGACTTGTATCTATCCAGCGAGAGCAACCTATTGCTAGGGTTAAGTTTCGGATATGTGAATAAACTTGTCTTGTCTTTTTGCCAGTCATCTGTCTTTGCTAGAAAGGGCTGAGTCAGGGAGACGGAAATGTTCAGTGTTAAAGCGTGCATTCTTTAAAATTGTAGGGTGTTTTGCTTTTTGTTTTGAATCTCATTTTCTAAATGGAAATCATTCCTGGAGTTGGCTCACACTAACTCAGCTTCTGCAGACATCAGGGAAGTGTCAGTGGTAGTATTTACCAACCGTACTTCAGACAGTGGTAGATCATGATTGAAAGTACCTGTGACAAGCAGAATTTTAAATTCAAACTTGAGGCTTTACATTTTCTCCAAATTAAACTGTTTTTTCTTCATTGTGGTCTGTTGGTTGGGTTGAATCAAATAAACTGATTTCTCCATGACAGAATTCATAACTTTTTTCATCTATGGATTTGATAAATCCAGAAGCATATTTTTTTTCTTTTTGTCTTGTACCAAAACCTTTATAACCATTTCAGATTTTTACAACCTTCCCTTGAAGTTCTTGCCCAAGGCTGTTCAGGCTTCTGAAATTAACTTCTAGGGGTCATTTGTTTAAACATCGAAGAATTTACTTACCTTTATAATTATTCAGGCCACGATAATATATTTCACTCACAACGTATCAGGAGAGATGTCATCTCCTGCTTCGCTGAAATTGAGAAATATTGGATATCAACAGTCCAATAATCCACCCATGAAAGGAGAGGAAACACATTTCCTCTAATGATTCGTACTTAGTGAAGCTGTGTGGGCTCCAAGTGACCCTTTGTTTCTTTTCGTAGTACACAGAAACAAGCTAACAATTCATTGTAAAATGTTGCTGGGAATTTAGGCCAAAGTTAGTTTTAAAAAGAAAACATTTCATAAGGACAAAGAGGTGTAATAGATATTATATAAAAGGAAGATGGTGTGCAGAGGAGAGGAGTACTAGAAGGAAAGAAGGGGAAAAGCAGAAAGGCAACAGGGGAAAGAGAGGGGAAAGGGAAAATATGGAAAATGATGAATGAACCTGCTGTAAATAGGGAGGGAGGGAGCAGAGGGGAGGGGGGAAGAGGGGGGAGAACCAAGACGCACCATGTATAGGTACAGAATAATTGTAATGAATGAGACCATTGTATGAAGAATGTACCAATACATGTTCTTGGTTTAAAATAAAAAAAAAATTTCAATATATTCAAAAATTGGGACTCGAAGTATCCAGAAATAAGCACTAGTTTTTTGGTCCGTTTATGCCTTCAGCATCTGGGATAAAAATCTCATCTGAGTTTGAATATTTGAACTTATAATTAGCTTCGCAAATGCGCTCCCTTGATCTTTTGACTTTAGACTTCAGTCATCTTCACATTTATTCTCTACTCCCTAGTCTTCATGTTATTTCCCTGGCCTGAGGGAAGAAAAGAAAATTCTACAAGATTTTGCTTTTGCTATCTTTCTTTGAATTGAATCATATTTTTGTTGTTTGCATAGTATTTTAGAGCTTGTGAGATGAGACAAACTTTATTTTAGCTTGTAGCTTTACCTTTTAAAAGGAAAATTGTATCATCTTTTTAAAAAATAGTCTATACAATATATGTAATAACAAGGTTTTTGTGTGTGTGTGTGTGTGTGTGTGTGTGTGTGTGTGTGTTTGGTATGAACCTGGCCTCTGTCTTTCAGTGCATTTTGAATATTGTAAAGGGCATTTGTGCAACATGTAAGAGGAATGACAGGCTATCAGGTATGAGATTGAATTTAGGATGGAGATTAGTCCTTTGGCTTATGCTTAAAATAACAAGTTTTAAACGTGCAGTGTAGATAAACAAATCATCTGATTTCTTACCCTGACTTTGCAAGACCCAAAGAAACCAAGGCCATTTGGTTCAGGCAGAGATAGATGGCGGTAAAAGCCAGAGCCAGAGCCAGAGAGGGTTGCATGGAGGTGAAAACTCTGATGAATGTGTCGGGAAGCCTAGGAGTCAACAGGAGCTCATGGGAAGTTGGAGAAGAGAAAGGCAACACTACTTCATTCATTTTCTCCTGAGTGTTTCTTCGGTGCATGCTGAGCATCGTTCTAGCTTCCCTGAAAAGGAAGAGGAAGACACAAAATGAAACAGTGAGAAACAATTTACACTCTAGGCTCAGCCCAAGCGGAACAGTCATGTGTGGGGATGCTGTTATGTTCTGAACACACACCAAGCACTTAGAGGAATAAGCTATAGACAACTTCCACTTTTAAACATAAAGTTCCAAAATAATAAAAACAAAGATTCTACACAGTCAATCTGTAATTACCTAGAGACTGAATATTGAAATCAGAAAGCAAAGAGAAGTGTTTATTTGAGGAAACTTTTAAAAACTAATGTTTTCTACTCAGCTAACTAGACAGATTTTTTTAGGTTTCTTCTTTCCACTGCTTATTGGCTAGTAGTATGAGAAGACGGTTGTGTTGGCAGCATGAAAAAGATATGAATCAAGAAAGTGGAAATGCCACTCAATATTTAAAAGAGCTTCCGTCCCTCCATAAGTGACCACATGTCATCAGGTTTTGCCACATATTCAGGTTACAAAAAACTGTAGGGTGCTGAAGAATATTCTATTATAACCAGTTATCCCCAGGATTTTGCTACTTAAACTTTTCCATGAGAAATGTGACTGTACACAGCCTGAAGAGACCTAATGTTGACATTAAGAGCTAGTGTTGACACCAAGAAACAGCATCACAGCCAGGTGTGGAGGTACATAGCTGTAATCTTTGCACTCAGGGAGGTAGAGGTGGAAGGATAGTGAGGATAGTGAGTTCCACTCAACCTGGAAAATTTAGTGGATTAATGAGATTCTGTCTCAAAAAATTTTTAAAAAGTTGTGGTGGCTAGTGATGTAGGTCAGTGTACAGGCCCCACGTTCAGGCCCCAGTAACACACACCTCTACTATATGCACAGACACACAAAAAGTCATTGCTCATAGCAATAAACACACACTGACATACTACCGGGAATGTCTAACAGATTTGCAGACTTAGAAGCACAGTGCATGTGTCTATAACTAATGAAGCTGTTCACAAGGCATACAGAAATAAAATGACCCCTTCCCTGTTGGGTTTCTTTATACAACCATGTGTGTTGCAGAAACTAGAGCTGATATCCCTGATTAAGTCTAGCAACTTGTTTTTCAGTTCAGCACAGTAAAATCTGAGCAGAAGAGAACTCCCTGTTGGCCACCCACCTCCCTGTCTCTAAACGGGAACTCTGTGAGGAATCTTTCCACATTAGATAAATGAACATTTCTGCAATCAAAAGGAAAAATACTCAAGCTGAATGGGCTGCCGTTAGCTCTAGCTGACTGAAAAGAATGCAGGAACCCTGCAAGTTTAGGCGATGTTGGCCGGCCAGGAAACAGCTGTGACATTGTCTAGGGTTGTCTGTAGGAGCTCTGCGGGCTACTGGCAGCCCTGAGAATGCCCAGAAATGGGGCACTTTCTGTCTTTGGTCAAAAGGATGGCAGCAGCTAGGTTTAGCAAGTGAATTTTTGACTCCATATGAAGGACGTGGATCTCACAGACCTTTTCCTATGATTCATCAGGTTGGTTTTCTCTTTCAGAACCAGAAAGTGAGGCATTTATTTTTTAAATTGCTTCACTTTTGTTCAAAGATAAGCGTTCTGACAGCGACACTGGGAAGGGATGGAAGGTAGATGGTGGGAGCTTGTGTGCCTATTATCTCACGCGGCTGAGGAAGCCATGTCGAGGGCTGCTCAGGAAACCTTACACGTGCTGTCCGGAGACAGCCATGCAACGGAGCCAGGTTCTTTTCAACAATTAAAGGCCTTCAGAGCACTCCGGGGCTCCTTCCCTCCCAGCTCCGTGGCCTCTCCATCCCCATCCAGCTCAGCAACTACCCAATGTTTTTGCCACCAGGGCATCTCTGCAACCCCTCGCCAAGCTTGCCCTTCCCAACGAGCCTTGCACTTTAATATTTCCCTTACACCTCTAAATTTATTTGTGTTTAAAGATGATGGCCTCTGGAAAGAATTAGATAAACTAATTTATTCTCCGGTATGACTAATCTAGTATTCTGAATATTCTGAACTCTTTCAAGGGTGTATGTGTTTTAAGAGAGGATCGTGATTCATCTAAATGAATGTATCTCTAGTGGTAAAAATCTCTGTTCTCTTGCAACAGCATCTATGGCAGTTGCTGCTAGTAGCCGCTCAGGTTCGTACGTTCCAGTTTGTCTGCTCACCACTGACCAAATCAAAAGAGGCCATTTATTTTGGTTTAAAAAAAAGGAAAAATTATTTTTTTCAAAGCTAGCTCTGAGTTTGCCTCAAATCACCATCTCTTCATGCACACAAGTTTAAGGATCTTTTATGGCTAGGAATGCAGGGAGAGGAAACACAGAGAGATAATGCAGATCTCCATGCTTGCTTTATTCCAACAATCGTCAGCTCATCCTCCCCTTTCTTGTAGAAAGAAAACTGGGCCCAGGTCTCCTGGGGGCAGAGTCTGTAGTGTAGATTCTGTCACTTCTTAGAAACTAAGAAGAGGAGTGTTGGTTATGTTTTCAGCAGGAGGAAGTTTGGAGAAGTTTCTCAAGTTCCATTTGGAGATGATGGGGGGCTCGACTTGGAGATGAAGGACTAGGGGGTTCTTTCCTGAGTCTCAAAGTTCATCATTAGGGATCAACTCCTACTCTAACTTTCCATATTTCTTTTTAAAGATGTAGAGGTCAGTCATTGGTCTTAGAAAACACTGATTTTCACATCTTTGGCAAATGCTTTGAGATCAGGGAGAATCTAAAATAGGTGGCATTTTATTCACTACCATTTATTTTGCCTTGTTAAACCAAGTCACTGGTTGAACTGAAGATGTTCTTTGACATCTTTATCTACAGATTTGTGAAACTTCAGAGTATTTCTTTTGACTAAATAATGTGAAATGTTGCCAGATGGATGATTTGAAAAAGAGAAATTAGTAAACACTTGTTTAGTAAGTAGATACAGTTTTGCTTTTGTTTCAGATTGCTCTTTTTGTTCTTCCTTAGGAGTCATAGCTGGGCCAAGGAAAGTTGTTTGTTAGGGGCTTTATATATAAATACTGATGTCAAAGTCCCTATCTTTGTGTAAATACACAAACATATTCAACCGATTTGGTAAACATTTATAGGGCAACACTGGTATGGAAGGTCCCCTGCTGAGCCCCGGGGATCTGAAGAAGGAGGCATTTTTACTGACGTTTTGCTTGCCCGAGAGGATTTAAGACCTCACAGGTGTACAGCTATATCTGGGAAGCCAGCCTGTGCTTAAAGGGCTGCAAAGCCAGTGGCTCCTCCGAGGGCGTTGCGACGGCCGGCCGGGCGCCGGAACGCGAAGCCTGGGACAGGAGTATGGAGTGAGGCCCGAGGGGTCATTCACATTTTCCGCTCGTGGTGGAATTCCCCTTGCTGGGAATAGACGGTGATGTCTGATACTGGATCTAAACCTTACTTCCTCTGCTGAACTGAGTAAGCTAGTGACTGTCCTCGAACCTCTGAGGTAAGAATTGGGAATTTAACTGCTGGCTTCAGACAAGGCGTTTTGAAGCTGAAAGATGAAAAAGGAACGAGACGGTAAACAGAAGCCGAGAATAAGGAGTTAGTTGTCTAGTCTAGCTTCCCTCCTGTCCAGCCACCACCCAACACGGTGCCTGAGCCATCTTTTCAAAATTAAAAGAAATTCCTTTTAGCCCCCAAACTACTCGTTTCTATTTACAATCGTTTGTCATCAGAATTTTCCTACATAACTTATTTAATGGCTCTTCATGAATTTTGTAACTATTTGACAAGGATTGTTCTCATGAAAGTGTCTTGTATCTAAATATATTCTATCACTTTAGTCTTCTTTACTACTAGACCAGAAGTTCCCAGACTTTTCAAATATGGCTCCTTTTAGCATCAATCTCTGCAAACCCCAAATATCCTTGTGGTACCTTTATTTCCCCAGATATCAGACGGTATTTGGGGGTGACATACATCCTTAGATTCAAATCAGTCCAATCTCCGTGGTCACTCTCACTCCTACACATGCCAGTGTGGTCCCTTAGCTTGAGAAACATAGTTTGGACCAAAGCTTCCCATCACTTTTTGGAATTTTTCTTTAACATGTCTTCCTTTCATCTCCCTTATAATTAAAAAACTACATTGGATATACTATTAAAATAATGTCATTATCAGTGCTGCATTTAAAGCCAACTTTGTTTTTTGTCGTTGATGTAACTGCACCAACTATGGGCTTTCTTTAGAATGATCACCTTGGTAATGAGGTCCTAGAATAGAGCATAAAACACTGTTTTCTGTTCACTTGGTAACCTACATACAACAGCAGTTCCCAGACCTTTTCATTTACTTCTTTTAGGGCCTCTTTTTATACTACTCTTAGAAGTTTCTGAAGATACCAAAGAGCTTTTGTTTGTGTAAGTTTTAGTTACTGCCTTTTGCTATACTAAAATTAAAACAGAAAAATCTTAAAACAGTTGGCTGTCAGAGTGCTGACACCATCATACGTCATGTAGCATCTGGAAAACTCCTTGGTACCTACAGGAAAGAGCTACAGTCACCTCCTGGTACTCAACTGCTTTGAAACTCATTGAATTTGGTATATGGCCTATTTTGAAGGAAAAATTTTGTCCATGTACTTGTTGTTTGTTTAGTACTCAACCATTGGCTGAAATTTGTCAGTATCAATTACCTCATGACTTGCTACCATTTCCAGCCAAAATTTGTTTTGTACTCATCAAGCCTCCAGGAACCAATTAACAATAAATGCTGTAAAGGAAAAGACACAAATAATGATAAAAATAATAATAAAATTTTTGCCTGTGTGAACAAACCAATATAAGACACACTCATGACTCAGTCCCTAACATCTATGAGCTTACAATGTTAAGCCCAAAGTAAATATATCAGTGATGCTAACAGCTGGCTTAACATTGCTTCCAGTTTAGATGGCATGATTGACTGAATGATTTAGACAAAAGACAGGGTATATTCATTAGCCACTTGGTTTTACCTAGTCTCTTACTACCTACCCTTAGAGAATTACTTTGGCTAATTTGCATTTTTAAAGAAGCAGCTTTATGAAACGTTTTGCCCTATGAAATGTTATGTTAACAATGATGTAGAATACATTGTTGTCTTTTACAATGATCCAAGGAATGAATTGGTATTATCCGTGGAGAAATGCCTAATGCTGTAATAAAAACTGCTTCTCCTCAGAATCTGGTATGTTTTTATTTTATGACCACTATAAATCTTATAACTGTACTTTCTTGTCTGGTTTGGCCACCAGGAAGACAAAAATTGGAAGTCCAATTATATTTATTTGTCATTTAGGACCCAGTTTGCACTGTCTTTATATGAAAATTTCCCTGTCATTATCTTATTCCTTGGATCTTATTTTTAATTTGCTCTGACTTATTTCTCTTAATATGTTTCAGTGTTTATATCTCTTAGTATGTTTTGTTGTATATTTACACTCCATTGGTAATGAATGAATGAGTGAATAAGTAAGAAAGAAAGAGATGAGCTCCAGTCCGAAGGAATTGCTGGGGCCTCTGGCAGGGTGCCAACCAAGTAGGTTAGCTGTATAAAGTTTCATTCATGAAATGGATCTTAAGTGGAGATTAAGAGGAAGAGGAAGTGGGTCGCTGGAGATGAGGAGTGGTTCACATGAAAGACTGGCTGTAACAAAGACACAGTTGTGGAGTCAGTGAGTGATGTGCTAAGCACAGTAAGGAGATCTGTCTGACTGTGGTCCCAGGGCTGATTCCCTTATTATGTTTTCATTTGATTGAAGAGGCAGCTGAGGGTAAGAGGTCTAGAAAAGGGGAGGAACAGTTCCCTATTAAGGAAGGATTCTCACTTCAGTTTCTAAAAAAAAAGAGAGAAGGGAGAACATTTAAAGTCTAAAAGGCCCACTAGTGTCATGTAGTATATACAGAAGTAGGCCTAGCAACAAAAGGAGGTGAGAGCATGAAGGATCAGTGAACTGCAGTCATAGTTCAAAATAAACTCCCTACAACAACAATTTATTGGCTTCTCACTAGGTCTGCTTTATTCATCATCATATCCAGAGCCTATCACAGTGTGTGACGTAGAGCCGATGTTTCATAATGTGTTAAATGAATGAAATGGGTCCCTACCTCTGAAGGAAATAAAGAACAAGAGACAAGATATTTTTAAAAATTAAGATGAAATATTTATAAATTTCTTTGAGACTGCTTTATAAACAGTGACAATAGCCATGCAGCATTCACAGTAGGACAGCTGAACCAGCAGTCACTGGGGAAATCTGTGAGAACAGAGGCAGAAGCAGATGTACAGTTGCTTTGCCTTTCACACTCTGGAGCAGTGCAGAAACTGTCTTATAAGCCACAGATTTTGGTTTCTGAGATTTCCAAGTTACCTGTTAGGAAAGCGTTCATTCCTCCCCTACTATGATCAAGGATCTGGATACCAGAGAAACATAAGTAAGGTCTGGGGATATAGTTCAGTGGTGGGGTGCAAGAGAATAGAGTCCAAGATGCAAGTTTAACAGACCTGGTTATCCTTTTTTTTTTTTTAACCAAGAATATGTATTGGTACCTTGTACATATAATGATCACATTCATCACATTTATTTTGTACCTGTACATGATGCATCTTGGTTTTCCCCCCTCTTCCCCACCCCTCCCTTCTGTTCCCTCCTTCCCTATTTACAGCAGGTTTATTCATATTTTTTCCATGATTTCCCTTTCTCTTTTCTTGCCTTTTTACCCTTCCTGCTTTTCCCCCTTCTCTCTTTCTAGTTCTCCTCTCCTTTGTATATTATTTTCCTTTTATATAATATCTATTACACCTCTTTGTCCTTATTTACAGTTATGGTTTCTCATATCCGAGAAACAATTCGATATGTACTCATGAGTGTCTGATTTATTTCACTTAATAGTATGTTCTCAAGGAACATCCATTTACCTACAAATGACTCTAGTTTATCCTTTTTTATGGCGGTGTAGTACTCTCCATTGTGTAGAAAAACCACATCTTCTTTAGCCATTCATTGGTTGTTGGGCATTTAGGTTGTTTCCAAGACTTAGCTATTACAAATTGTGTTGCTATGAACATGGTGGTGCATACGTCCTTGTGGTATGACGATTTTAATTCTTCTGGGAAGATCTCCAGTAGGGGAATAGCTGGATCAAATGGAACCTCTAGTTGTAGTTTTTTGAGGAATCTCAGTATTGATTTCTACAGTGGCTGGACCAGTCTACATTCCCACCAACAATGGGGGAGGGTTCCTTTTTTCCACAGCCCCGCCAGCATTTGGTATTGGTTGATTTTTTCATAAACACGGTTCTTTCTGGAGTAAGATGGAATCTTAACATTGTTTTGATTTGCATCTCTCGAATAGCTAGTGATGTTGAACACTTTTCATATATTTATTTGCCATTTTTATTTCTTCGTCTGAGAAATGTGTGTTCATTTCAGTTGCCCATTTTTGGATAGGCAGACCTGATTATCTTAAGCGTTAGGCAGAGCTCCTTTATACTGCTTTGCAGGAAGCCAGCTCCTTTTCTTGAATACCAGTTTGTAGGGAGGTAAATCTTGTGCAAATCAGTTCTTAATTCTCAGCTTACTGGCCTAACCAAAGTAGCATCCTCTAAGTATCACACCCACTTTGCTAGTGACCTGTTCCATTGGAACCTGCTAGAGCTCTGCCACTCTCCGCTCATGACATCCTCCAGAACACTGTGCAGGATGGTTAGGCACGTCTGGGTGTCATCCTGCAGTGTAGACCGTGTTCACCCAGGCTGATCGATGAGGACTGTTTGCAGCAGCATCCCAGGTAATGCTCAACGACAGCTGTGGGTTTGGGGGAAGGAGGGAATCATGGATTTGTAGTTTGACTATTCCCTCACTGGTCAATTTCAGGCTACTAATGTAACTGAGCATGGACTGGGAAAGTGATGTGCAGTAGCTCACCATTACACAGTGCTCCCACCATACAGATATCATGAACATAACCTCGAAAACACAGATAAGAATTCAGTGCAGTAAAATGATTATGAAGTGATGGATTTTGACTACCTAATCACATTCGCTTTTAATATAGTTTAATTTTAAGTTGATATACTACAACTTTTAATAAAGGTTGTGTTTAATACCTAGCTCCCAGAAAATTATATTGGAGCCTGGGGGCTGGTGAAAGCTGGCTGCAGCTCACTGCTAGAAAGAAAGCCTGCGAGAAGTATTTTGTTCTTTCAAAAAAGGTAGCAAGATTGTCTCTCATGGTACCAGCACCAGGGTCAGGGAGAGACTGAGGGGGTCCCAGAGCGTTGCTTCTAAATCTCTTCACATGGCCAGGGAAGCTGTAACCCTGAAGGAAGAATGAATTGTCCTGGATGGGTTGCTTAGGCTCAGGTCTTGGAGTCCATGGTTGACAGTCAGCATCACTCATGGGTACTGGATGGCGCAGTTCTATGTGGAGGCCTGAGAGCAGAGTGTTACTATCAGAAGACACGGAAAACAACAGCCATCTCTGCCTAGTAGTCTAGTGCCATATTCACTGAAGACTCAATCACTGGTGGGGGACACACCAAGAAACCCGAAACAACCTGGAAAACATTTAACTTAGAGGATTCAAAGAATGAGATAATCAGCATGCAGCAATGAGGGAGGAATAATAGCTCAGAAATGGGTCAAAGAAAGTGTAAAAAGGAAAGCGTTCTTAAATTGGTTCTGTAACAATGACCAGAGTAGGCAGCAGTGAAGTGGGAGAGGAGAGATGAGAAGGGGCATTTCTGGTGAAGGAAGCAAGGCAGACGAAGCATAGGAATGTGAAAGAGCATTTTACATTGTGTCGAAGTATTGTCAGCTGACTAATCGGTGCCTGAGTAGTAGGCAGGGAGGAATTAGAGATGAGAAGAATCAGGTTGAGAGCATTCTATGTCCTGCTAAGGAGTTTCAAATGTTCCCTTTTAGTGACAGAAGGACCTTTAAATAATCTGGGGTTTGTGTTTTTAAACAAATTAATAAAACATCTCCAGGTACCATTCTATTACTGGGGAATATGGGAGAAATACCCCACATTAATGCACGAATGATTGGGTCTTGCTTCTGGCTTTCTCTTTCCTCCTGGTTCCAACACTGGCCTTTCAGGGCTTGTTCCTAACCTGTTCTTAAAGGAAATGTTCTTAAATGAAATAGAATAATTATAGTTCAAAAAATGGGTCAAAGAAAAATGCAAAAGAAGGTCGTACTTGAATCCGGTCATTAATGATAACCACTGCCAAACAATAGTCTTGTGTTAAGTTACTCTGTTTTCAAACAGTAAATTAGAAAAGCAAGATGCTTTTAGTCAGGAGAATTAATCTTTCATCATTTAAATAACTATCCACTACCCATCAGTTTTAAAGAGTTTGGTACACACAATTGGCCATGTGCCTCTGCAACTATCTTTATGTTTGCATGTAGAATTTACCAGATCCTCCTGCCTATAGTTCTACAATTTCCTTTGTGTTATTGTTGTCAGTGTTACATCGGCCATGGGTCTCTGAGTGACCATCCACCTCGCTTTGGATCCTTGCTTTCACTTCAAGGAAGAATGGAGAAGTGGGGCTCTTAGCAAGAAATGAGAGTCAAGGCTGGTATAATGGAAAACCAAAGTTTATTTAAAGTGTGGCAAATGTAGAGAAAGCAGAAGGAGAGTTATCTTAGCAGCAGAAGGGTGCTCTAAGATAGGGGGCATCTTGCTCAGGATGGCCCAGTGAGTATGAGATGTACTTCATATTTTACAAGGGCAAACTGGTTTCTAAAAATAATGGTTTCCCTTATCAGTGGTCTAGACCAATTAGGGCTTTAGCCTTTGTTTCTGGGAAGGCGACAAAGTCAGCATAAGTAAACGTGCATAACACTTTCATAAGGATAAGTAGGGTACATTTTCTCAAGTACATGGTACACAGATAGCATGTTATGATTTCACAATGTTAATCGTCAGGTTTTGTCCTGTGTTTTTTTCTATGTCCCTCTGCCCTACATCAAGAAATACATTTCTGTAAATTGGATTGAGAATCTGGAAAAGAGCATGTAAGCAAAACTTCTGAAAATTATTCTTTTAAAAAAAAAAAACAGTTACTTGAAAACATCTTAGCAGGAAAAACCTAAAATAGATATGTCAATGGGAGTGCAAATATGAATGTAAAATATGAAAAATATCTGTAGGCAGGAGACCCTTAAGAGAGCTCTCCCTCATTTAAAAAGCACATTATCTGGCATCATTTCAAAGCTTTGATTTCCTTAGTTTTGCATCAAGAGAAAAAGCATAAAGCTGACATATTGAACTCTTTTATGTGACCACTGCAAGGGACAGTGGATAGAGCTATTTTGTAAGAGATCACTAAATTTACTGCAGACTTGATTACCATGACATATTCACTGGAAGACGTGACTATTTGAGAGGGGTCCTTAAACTCCTTGACCCCAGCCTGGTCTTAGACATGGTGCATAAATCACAAGCGTTTCCACATTTCCACAGATGTCAGATTAGGCAGAAACTTGAAAACCCGGCCAGCTTCCAAACATCCAGCTGGAACTGGCCTTTTAGGACCATGTGGACCAGCGAGATCCTATCACAGAGGTCATAAACTGACATCCGCACGCCAAATCCAGCTCACAGGTATGTTTTGTTTGGTCCGTGCACAATTTTTATGAAGTTGGAGTAGTTGTCATCTTTTAAAATTTGAAGGCTTAACAACACAACAACATTCTTATTTCTGGCTTTTCTTTGACTCGTTGTGCAAGCCTGGGCCCGCAGTCTTTAAACAGTTGGCGGGAATGAAGTAGTCACTACCCCCTTTAAATGGGCCAAGCGTTCTCGACTTTTCCACAGTCCTCTCCAGGATTCTTCAGGCCTTTTTACTGCATACTTGGCTTCAGGGCTAAAGTCATATTAAAAAACTAACTAACAAGTATTGCATGGGCCTTGTCCTGAGCATCAAAACAGTCCCAGAGCTTGATTCTGTTAGGCTAGATACTACTTTTAGTCACGGGATCATGGAAAGGTTTAGAAGTACCCAGAGAAAGATCTCAGAGGCATTTTGGGGAAGGGGGCGCTCACGAACTTGGGTTGTAGCTTTTAAACAAGGAGCATGTAAATATTTGCTGTTGTGTTAAAAACTTATATCACCGGTACAGTTTTCCAGGAAAGCAGACTCTGAGATGGAATTCACGGGTAAGATGTTTATTAAGGAGTATCCTTGGGATCTATAGCTGCAGAAGAAAGAAAGGAAGCTACATAGCAGCCCCAGTGCCAGCTCCACTGACTGTGCAAAGAGCTCTAAATTAGAATGGCCCTTCGTAATATTTCACCTGGGTCCAAGACAGCCAGGGTGTCCCACTAACATGCATCACTCACTGAATGCAGGAAGTGTCTTGCTCTTGAGGGAAGCAGTCCTCTGCCACATAGGTAATCCTGAGAAGGTAAGAAATGAAGGAGGCCTGGGGCACCTCCAGTTCCTGGAGCCGCGAGTCCTTTATTGAAGAGGTCTGGGTAGCATATCACAGTGGCCCTGTAACCAGCTGCTCTACCAGTGATAATAGAAGAATGTCATCTTTGCCTGTAGGTTGGGCGTGACCCCTGAGCTGCTGGTTACATACAGCTGTGCCCAAACTCTTTAAACTGATTCGGAACAAACCAAGTTCTGCTCCTAGAGAAGACAGAGGATGCTGCATTACTTTATACCCAAACATTCGCTGACTCATCATTCAGTTTCTTCAGAAATCACTTTCATCTTCACATGGTTTTACACTGTCAAGCTGCTACCACCATTCTGTGTCCAGAAACTAGAATTCATTTTCATTGTGTCTTATTGTAAATCAGAAAAGAATGTGTTTGGAAGTGGACCAGAATCTTCTCCCTCAAACCTATAACTCTCCTGTGCCTACCACACCCTAAATAGTCAGATGTCTCAAACTGTGGTTTGCATAATTGTTATAGCATTTTATTTTTATACATTTATTTCATTTTAATCTACTCATCAGTACAGTTACCAAGGTATTGTAAAACTCTCATTCCATTATTTTAGGGATACGGATGGCCCCAAAGGAATTTTAGGGACCTTGACCACTTAGATACGTTTTTCTAAGTGATTCTGAAGGACCTCTCCCAAATAAGAAATTATAATTCAAAATACATCATAGGTGTGTTATTTTCCAAGGTCTCATTAAGTATTAACGCTTAATGAAATTGGAAATTCCCAACTACTCTGCTGCTTTCTTTCACCTTGATAGTATTTATGTCATTAATTGCTAAAATTGAAACTGATTTATTACAACTCTTTGTTATATTAAAGATATATAATGTGATTACCCTTAGATGTCAAATACTGAAAAACCTGCTACTCTTTTAGTTCCCTTTTTTCTGCTAACTTTGAGTTTGTTTGTTCTTCCTTTTTAGTTCTTTAAAGTTGTTTCTTTGAGATTTGTCTTCTTTTTAATGTGAGCATTTAAAGCATAAACTTCCATTTTTGTATTGCTTTTGCAATGATAATTTTTTGCTTCAAAATATTTTTAAAATTTCTTTTGAGTTCCTCTTTGACACAATGATTGTTTAAGAGTATGTGTGTTCATTTGCCTCTACTTATGAATTTTCCCGTTTTGTTGCTATTGTAGCATTCTGGTTTCCATTGTAGCCAGAAATGATACTTTATATATTTTTCGTGGTGTCTCAGGTGTCCTTTAACATAGCTTCACTATTTTTTTTTGCTCCTCTGGATGATTTCTGATATCCCATTTTTGAGTTTACTGGTCTTTTCTCCTATTGATCTCATCTTCTGTTGAACTCCTTCTCTGTTAAGTTTGTTGGTTCATTTATAATATTCCTCTACTGTATAATTTCTTTTTGGGATTTTTATATTTTATGCCTTTGCTAAAGTCATATTTTGTTCACCCATTTTTTTTTATTCACCCATATCTGTATTGACCTTGGTGATCATCTTTATGTCTGTTATTTTGAATTACCAGGTAAATTATTGGTCTCCATTCATTAAAGTTAGTTTCTATAGATTTATCGCATTGTTCTGTTTCTTCATTTTCTTTGAATACTATCTGTGTTAGTTTTTCCATATTAGATAAATTGATCAGCCCACTCAAATTGTGAGACTGGCTTTGTGTAGCAGATAAACCTCCCCTTTTAGCCTGGCCAGAGATAACTGGTACTCTCAAACTTTTGTGCTTATTCAAATCACTGTCTTTGTTATTAGCAACCCCCAGGAGATTAAGGTATGCTAAAGGCTCATAAATTTCCCAAGATAGAGTAGCTATGATAGGAATCTTTCCTTTAAAGAACCAGCTAGAAAAGTTGTGGTGCTAGATGTCCAATTATCTTCCTTCTCTCATCAGGGATAAACTAGGAGCTAGAATTTATCTCCTACTCTTCACTAAGCCGGGGAAAGGATCCATGGCAAATGCTTCCACTTTTCTTTCAGACTATGTGCTCTTTAAATCTATTACTTTGCTCTTTGACACCCTCAGGTGCCTAGCAAATGATGGGACCCATGAACTGTCAGAGACAAGTGGTTTTGCTGGAAGTTTGGTCTGCCTCTGTAGCAAGCCAAAAAGAGGAGCTGTGGACACGCCTCCACGGCCATTCAGCACCCCCACAGCCCCCAGAACTCTGAATTGCCAGTTTCGTTAAAAGTCTGACTCATGAGCAACAACTGAGAAAGTATTTTAGGTATGCAGTCAAATTCGTACCAGGGAAAAAGTGGGAGCTGATTGGTTTTACCTGGTTGCTCTGTACTGAGCTGGGGAAATAACTGCTGGCAATGTTCCTGCACCAGCTTAAAAACTCCTGCTTGTTTTCTGTCCTTCTGGGGGACTCATGAATGTTAAGTTCCAACAGCTCCCAGAGCTAAATGATTTAGGAACTAGTCCCTCAGGTAGGAGCAGTAAAAGTTGGGTGTTGGGTGTACAGACAAACACCATCCAAGGAGAAGCTGGAAAAATGATTGTGTCACTGGAGTGAGCAATCACAGGAAATGTTCATATGCCTTTCAGGGACCTGGAGACGTTACTAATTACCAGTCTCACTGTCTACCAGCTGCATGAGTTTAGAGGGTGGGCCCTTGAGTAGCAGCTCAGATATGGGATATCAGGCCCTTCCAAGGAGAAATAGGAGCTGAGCACATTATCTGTTCAATCTGCTCTGAACCTGAGGGGATTGCAACACCCAGTATTTGTAAGCCAGGGATGTAGCTCAGTGGTTAGAATGCTTGCCTCGCAAGCCCAAGGCCCTGAGTTTGACTCCCAGCACCAAAAAAAAAAAAAAAAAAAAAAAAAAAAAAAAAA
>PVJO010026252.1:0-21387 GCA_004026905.1 Hystrix cristata
ATATCGTAAGAAGTCAAGTGGCAAAGGTCAGGCAAGAGCGGGAAGTCTGATGCTCATGGGTACCCTGGGCAGCCTCCTGTGGAAGCTGAGAAGCCAGGCTCCCCGAGAGGGAGAACGGTGTGTTCCTGCGCCATCATCCTCTACTGCTGCTAGCACATCACTGACATGCCCCTGGGGAGAGTCAGCTGCGCTCAGGTGAAGGGAGAAAGGAAACGCAGCTCAGGAAAAAAGTAGGAAAAATAAGTAGAGATAGTTGTGAAGACAAAGTGATCTTTTCTGTTCTTTGAGATGTACTCTTTTTCATGGGATGTTTGGAAATGTAGCAACCATCCTGTGACTTTGCAGAAGTCAACCCTAAGCACATAGGCCACCTTGCTAAGAATGGCAAAATAGTAAAATGGAAAGTACCTGGCTTGCTCTTACCTTTTGTGGGTGACAGAATGAGCCAACATACCGAGAAAGGAAAGAATTTCAAGAATAAATATTTTTATGCTTAAAAAGTGATTTTTAATGTTAGAAATTATAAACTGAGGATCATTCTTTGAGTTGGGGATAAAATGGACTTTTTGGGTGCTTAGTTCCATTATAGTTGAATAAGCAGAATCTTCACTGAGATCATAGTTTTTAAATCTCATTTTGGATCTACCATTTTTCTTGCTTTACCCCTCCCTTTTTCCTTTCCTCCCTCCCTCCCTCCCTTCCTTCCTTCTTTCCTTCCTTTTGTGGTACTGGGGATTAAACCTAGAGCCTCATGCCTGCTAGGCAAAAGTTCTACCACTGACCAGCTTGCACTATTTTTTCTTGTTACAGTAAAATTCTTTAGAAAGAAAGCTGTAGAGTGCAGGTAATTTTAAAGACTCATACAAAGGTGCTCCCTGACTAAAAATGAAACATCTCAGATAATGTGGCACTAAAAGGCTAGAAATTCTTAAATCAGCTTCAGGTTTTCTTCTATTTGAATCACAGGGTTGGCATTCAATCAGCTAAGGGGTGGGATGATGTAACTTAGATGCAGACATCTAAAGACTCATTCTTTCCTTTACCTAGGACAATTACTACCAGTCAATTACGGCTCTACAAAATGGTACTTAGTCTGTCTTCATATATACGTCTTGGAAATAATGGGAGGGTGCTATGATTCATGTCTATGATAGGATTTTGGTCTCTGGGCTTTAAAATTGTATCTAAGTATAGATGTTGTTATGATGTAACACTCACAAGGAACTCAAGTTCATTCTCAAGTACCATTGTAAAACATGACATTGTTCCAAAATTACCCAAATTTCTTGTTTTTGTGAAGCCAAATTGGATTTCTAAAGAACTAGAAGTATTGTGTAAAACCTTCCAACTCTTTTTCAAAGCTGATCCAGACCATTAGAAGCCCTTTAAAATTTTTTTAAATTTAAAATTAATTTTAATGAAAAATACAAGAAGCACTTGTTTTTGGCTATTTCTGAGCAAAGTCATTTCTTTTTGGAACAACTATGGCTCCAAGGTAGAAGAAGAAAAATGAGGCACTTGGTTATGTGCTTATGGAAGAAACATTATGTTTTCAAAATGAGAACCCAGAGTAATTACTGGAGGAGAAGAGGGAGTATGGCATTTGGCACATTTCATAAACTAGTTATGTATTAGTACTATAAAGCAAGTAATCTTAGAAATGTCACTTCTTTATGTGGAATTTGTAAGTTTAGATTTTAGAGATTAACTTTATTTCAAGACTTTGTTTTCTGTCTCCTTACTCTAAGCCTCTAAATTTCTCACCCATAAACAAACAAAAATACTCTTTGGAGTAGTAACGGCATTAGCATAGGTCATGGAAATATCCAGAGAATGCAGCAATAGATTCTGATACTGTGTGTGTAAATACTTCCAGGAAGTACAGAGGTACTACCAGGGGAGGAAGATCCAGTTGTACACCTTGACCTTGAGTGAGTCATATGGTTATGCTTTGTTGGCTTCCTCATCTGTAAAGTGGCGACAGTGATACTATGTACTTTGCTGCTGTTTTACAAATAGTACTGACTTTGAAGGAATATGCTATTTAAAAATGCCCTTATTGCCATCTCTTCACAGTTGGGTGCTATTATCCCTATACAAAGTATCCCTGGAGCTTGGAAGGGAAGAGAATGTGGAATCTTAGAGGACAGTTTCAGTTGGACTATTTAAATTATGACAAGGAAACATACTAAATTATGGGGGGTAGAAAAACCAATTTTGCCTCTGGCAGTGGTCGCTTACCAGTGAAAATAAAGAAAACTAAGTTACATTCACATCATACCCAAATTGAAAAAAAATTAAAACTTTTCAGAAGATAAAAATAGGCATATGTGTTGAGAGGAATGAATAGTTATCCAGCCTATCCTTGAAATGTGTTCATGAATACGCTTGAAGAATGCCTAAGGTATTTTCATGTAATCTTTTTATAGCAAACTCACTTTCATGGCCATCAGATACTCAAGAATTTTCACTGGAAAAGATTACTGAAATCAATAGGCTTTTGGTTAGAATGAGAGATAGAATGAGGCTAGAAACTGCTGTTGTTACAGCTTTAGTTTTGGTACAAGATGTTGTTTTGTTAAGTGTTACCTAGCACGGACATTTGGAGCATGGAATGCCCATGTACCTGTTCCCTGGTCAATGTCCTTGATATTCTGCAACAATGAAAACTGTTACTTTCTTAGATTCCCAATTAGAAATTCCTTTCTTAGATTCAAGAATTTCTGCTTACAGAAATAAAATCTTTTGAAGAATGTGCACCAAAAAAAAACCCAAGTGGTCAAAATATTTTAAGTGCATTTAGATGACAAGAAATGATCAGTAATAGTTACAAAATCCAACTCCTATATGCCATGAATGACTGCACTTTCAGTTTTGAATGCCATTAATAATCCATAATCCAAGTGTATTGAATATGTAAAAGACAAAATGGAGTTTAGGACCTTCCTTTTATGGCAATTTTCAATACAGTAACCTCAGTTCTGTCATGATCAAGTATCAAAGACACTGACACCGAATCATATAATTACTTGTCTATTTATAGGTTCTAAGTGAATAGTGTGCTTAGTTTATTGTACTTGTTTGGTTGTTAATTAACTACAAGAACAACTAAATCACAATTCTTGTCATTTGAGGGACTTAAAGAGATTCTGTTAGGTCAACTTAATGTTGACAAAGTTGAATGTAGACAAAGTTATCCAAGATAACATTTTCCCCTTTCCCTTTGGGGCTATTTCTCTGTTTCAGTGCCCATTTCTCCTTTAAACTGTTCTACAGGTAGCTCAAGCTCCAGTTTGGGAAAATATGTTTGAAACTCAGAAATTCTGCCTTTAGGGAAAGTTTTACAATGATTTTCTTTTACATAGCTAGGCCACAGATTAAAAAAAAAAAAAAAAGCAGTGGCCCGGCAATTCATATGACACTTCACACTTATATTTCCCTCCTCAACCTGCACATTCATATGTAAATAATGTGAGTCAATAAAAAATATATACACTTCCTACTAAATTCCCCAAATGGGCAACTCAGGTCATCACTGAATCTCCAATCAACTAGTAAATACGCTTTCTGTCAGAAAGAGTGGGAAGGAAGAAGGCCCTGAAATTGCTCAGCTGTCTGAGGAAATTCAGGGGTTAAGGCTTGGGAGTTTTAATCTACATATTTTACAATCTATCTCTCTGTAATTGCTGAGGCCACTCATTGGTTTAAGAAACTGTTAGTGCTCACAAGTAATCTTAAGCACTGTTAACTGATGACTAAGTTTGCGTATGTATGTTGTTCCAATGGCAGAATTATTGGCACCTGCTAGATTTTTTAAGTAATCCAAGAAAATGGACATTACAGCCTTCTGGTGAGTCAGCAGTGGGTGGAAAATGTTATGCTCTGTGGAAAGGTTGTTTCTGTAGGCAAAGAGCTTTTATTTATTTGTCTGGATTATTTAATAACTCACTATATTGTATTTGGGTATATATAGGCCATTTATGTATGCATCTGTGTCTGCCACTGGAACAGTGTACTCTGCGTATAAACACTGAACCAGTCATGCAGGCTACTATCTTATACTTTTGAATTTTATGTGCTGCCTTAGGAAAATTTCCTAATAGCTCACAAAAAGACTGTTTTGACAACTGACCTCCACATAAGTTCTAACTGCACATTTAAAAACACTGTCTGTTTTCCATTCTTCTTCCATTTTTCAGAATTTTGAATTTTGAATCAACTCCCATCCCCCATGGTAAAATTAAACTTAATTCCAGCTTCTCCAGCTGGCAAAGCATCTTATTCAATTTAGTCCACAGAGATAACCCCGTGTTTGAAAACTTGAGGTAAGCACAGTCAATTGCTACCATAAGGTACTGTCATTGCAACTGTAGGCAGTCATTAAATCAAAGGTAATTTATGGTTCTTACCACCACGAAAAGGCATATGAAACTTCTTGAACTCTGCAATCAAAAACAACTAACAACACCTGTACGTATGAGTATAATCATCCTAAAAACTTTGAGGATGGAGCTGGTGTTGTCTTCTTTCCTAGTCACACTGCACTCTATAATTATCTAGGAAAAAAAGAAAGAAAAAGAAAATATAAACACAGAATAATGTGAGACACCCTTAAAATACAGAAGTTTCATAAGATGGAGTCAATTACCCACATAAGATGCAGTCCATTACCCACAGGGTCACAGTTTCTAAAGATGTAATTGTTACAATGAAATAAGCTCAGTTAAAGCATCTTGGTATTGTGATAGGCGCTGCACAGAGCAAATTAACTTGACATATTTCTGGTGCTATAAGAAACTAAAAATTGAATACAGAACTGGAAATTAAAATCATGGTTTTGTAAGGAGAAGACTTCTAAATTCAGAATAATCATCTCTTTCCACATTTCAGACAACCATTCCACCTGTTGGATTTGGTCCTCAGCTGGTTGGTGAATAGTCTGGACTAAATTGTAAACAATGTACATTTCAGTTCTAAAAGGTTCCTGGAAAAAAAATCTCAAATATATTCTTAAGCCATGCATTGTAGAAGAGAATGTTCTTTGTTAAAATATAAAAGTAATTTTAGAGCAAGATAAATAAAAATAAGATGAACTGTATAATGGGACAAGAAATAGAGGCACGACAAGGAACAAGAGAAAAAAACTTCTCAAAAATGGTTTCTATTGTAAAAATATGAAATGAGTTGCAATTGATTTGTGGAACAATATGAAATTGAACAATATGAAAAACTTGACGAAACATCTACCACATCAGTAAAAGATAAACTACTGAGGAATATGTTTAACAGAAAAAGCAATAATTCTATAACAAAAATCTATAAAATGTTATAAAGAAATAACAAAGGGGGAAGGTACCCTGTGCCAATGGATCTGAAGACCTAATGCAGTTAATATGACAACACTCTCCAAATAGGATTTCAAAAGCAGTGCAACCCCTAGCACAATGCCGAGTGACTTTTAAAATTTTTTTTTCAGAAATGGACAATCTGATCATAAAATTTATGCTGGTACAGGAGTGTAAGTGATTCAGAATAGTCCAAATAATCATATATATATATATATATATATATACACACACACACACACACACACACACACACACACATACACACACACACACATATACACACACACACATATATTTTTCTCTCTCTCTACAGACTGAACCTAGGGCCTCATGTGTGCTAGACAAGTACTCTGCCACTGAGCTGCATGCCCAACACCTAGTCAAAACAATCTTGAAAGAAGAGCACAGTTAGAAAATTTATACCTATTGATTTAAAAACTTACTATAGGTCACATAGATCAGTTGGAAAGGATAGAAATAAACTCCTACATTTATGGTCATTTGATTTTAACAAGGGTGCTGTGATATTTCAATGGAGACAGAATAGCTTTTTCAACAAATGATGCTGGGATGTTTGGATATGCAGATATGAAAGAATAAAGTTCATTGCTTATCTCACTCTATTCAAAAAGTCATTCAAAACTGATCACAAGTGTAAATATGCCACCAAGATGATTAAAAGAGAGACAATAAGAAGAGTTGACTGGATGTTGAGAAATTGAAATCTTCATACATTGCTGGTGGGAATATAATGAAGTGTATCCACTTTGGAAACTAGCCCTGTAGTGCCTCAAAATGTTAAATAGTTACCATATAGCCCAGTCTATTACTTTCCTGTTACTCCTGTGAAAAATCACTACAAACTTAGTGACAGAAAAGGATACAAAAATTATTCTCTTATAGTTCTGGATCTCAGAGATATGAAGTCAGTTTCACTGGGTTAAATCAAGGAGCCTGGAAGTGTTGATTACTTCTGTGAGCGTTGGGAGCAGAATCTATTTCCTTGTTCTTCAGATCCTAGTGGTCTAACCTTTCCTTCCACCTTCAAAGTATATCACATTGCCTGCTTTGATTCTGACTCCTTCTGTATCCCTCTTATAAATTCTGTCTTAATTACATGTGGCCAGCTAGGATAATCCAGATTAATCTCCCCATCACAACTTTTTTTAACTTAGTCACATCTTTAAAGTCCTTTTAGCATATAAAGTAAAATGCACAGGTTGCATGGATTAGAATGTGGACAAATCTTGGAGGGCATTATTTATCTTATTATGCCCAGCAATTTCTCTTTCCTATATATTCAAAAGAATGAAAAAAATATACGGACACAAAAATTTGTACACTGCTATTCTCATTCATACTATTTGTAATAACCAAGAAGTGGAAACAGTGAGAACATCTAAGCCTGACAAATACATCTCCAAAATGCGATATATCCACGGAAAGGATACATGCTACAAAGTGGATAGACTTTGAAAATATTACGCTAAGTGAAAGAAGTCATACACAAATCTATAGGGACAGAAAACAGACCACTGGTTGCCTGGGGAGTGGAAGAGAAGAGTACAGGGAATGACTGCTAATGAGTAGCAGAGTTTCTTATCGGGGTGATGGAAATGCTCTAACATTAGTGATGGTGATCACAAAACTCTGTGAATATGTTAAAAATGCTAAAGTGCGTATTTTAAAAGGGTGATCTTTAATTGTGTATGAATTACATTTCCATAAAGCTGTTATTAAACATAGATTGTGGTTTTTAGACCAGTTAACTACTCTCATGCCTACGTTCTGCCTGGCAATGGAAATAATTGTTTTGGCTGTTAGTCAAAGCAGATCATGGCAGTCCACGGGACTGACAGGAAGATCTTATCATAGGTAGACTTGTCCACTTGGATCAAACTTAATGAGCTTTGAAGTTATAGTGCTCAGTAAATGTAGGTGTTATTATTTTTATTAGCAGCGTAGGCTAAGGTAAAATTACACTGTATCTTTACAATGGGAATGCTGTCACAAATAGCACAGTTTCAGTAATTATTTCATGATATGTGAGCATTAATGGCATAATCTGAGTGAAAAGCACAATCTACTTACACATAGATTTTTCCTGCCAGTTCTTCAGTTTGAGGGCAAGATCATCGATAGACTACTCTGTTAGTAACTTTACTGTCTTTCTTCATTCCTTTCTTACTTTACCTCTTTCTTTCTTTTCTTCTTCTTTGTCTTTCTTTTATTTTAGGTCCCAGTGATTGAACCTGGAGTCTTGCATATAGCTAAGCACATAGTCTACCACTAAGCTAGATCCCCAGCCCACAGTGACCATTGTATTATGACTCACTCCTATTTTTAAATTTAAATTTTTGCTTTGTATTGTATACTTTTCTGGACTTACAATGAATGTGTGATACAGTGATAATAAAAATATATTTAAATAGATGCAAAAAATAAGCCTCGAATTAAGTTTCACCAGTACAAGTCCCACAAACCAACCTTGTGAGAAGACGCTAGTCACTGCTGTGTTGTATGAGATTCACGTATTTCATGGTAGGCTACAAGTAAGCACGCCTGCTTTTTTCCTTTATTTCTCAGACACCTTAAGTACTATGACTATTTACCTTGGTAAGTCAACATCATTGGATTAAGAAATGCATAGCAAAGTAGTAAAGCACACCTCTGAGTATAGCTGGGTGGATCACGAGGCTGTGGCCTTTGATACTATACATGGTCCCTCACCTCCCTGCTGGCACTGTTCCACTCTCTGCTTCCCAGCAACTGTGAACTGAGAAATTTGCTCCACCATACCCTTCTGCCATGATGTTTCTGCCTTAGAGCCTGTCAACCATGGATTGAATCCCCTGAACTGTTAGCCAATAAAGATCTCGTCCTTTAAATTGTGGGTGTTGGGTATAGAGTTTCAGTGGGGGGAAAGCTGACTGATACAAATATCTTCTCTGTAAGTGAAAAGTCTAAGCTAGTCTTTCAAGTTCTTTGTATCTCTTGGATTATTTAAACCATAGTAGTTTGGCCCAATACTGATAAAGATTTTGGTTCAAGAATCTACTGTGTTACTGTTTGACAGTGTTAGTTGGAGGAAAATTTGGCCAAGTTGTATCTTTTGCTGTGCACAGAAATTATATTTCTGATGATATAAGTTTTACTTGGAAATCCTTATTGCAGTGGTCTTTCATGAATGAGCACTGAGCTTGGGAGGAGGACACACAGACTAGAGAAGGCAGTCACATGGCAAGTATGTACAGCCTGGCAGTTTCTTCTGCTGATTTATTCTTGCCTTCATTTTCTCAGTTTTATTAGCTCCTGAGTAATTACTGTGAGCCAGTCACTGAGATAGGTGTTGAACAACCACTAATAAGCAAATCAGACAAGACCTCTTCTTTCACGGACCTTGTGGTTAACACCATTGTGTTAGGCCAGTCTTGGATGTAATATAATCTAAGCACGATCTTTATTTTTTCCCAGATACTATTTGTTTAAGAATAAATTAATCTCATAACGTTTCTGTTCGCACAACATTGCATTTTACATTGCAAACACATTCAGTTTGGGAATTAAATCTATCATTGGAAAATAGCCATCGAATTTTCAAGTATCATTTAAAGTCAAAACTTCTTCCCCAAGCCAGACTGGGGCTGATTTTAGACTAGAAGATTCCAGTGGGAAAGTGGTGGAGATGGAATTGGTTTCTTATTTGTTCGTCTTGCCTTATCCATTCTCTTGCTAACTGGTTTCTAACCCCTGCAGGGATGGAGCAATGACAGGCACAAGAGAGGATGAAAGACATGGGCATGGTCTAGGTTTTCCTGGATCATAGTGATCTGACTTTTCATTCTCCGGAGCGGGGAGAAGTTTTTAGCTGTTCTTTTCTCTTGTGAAAAGCTGTTCTCAGAGGCTGCCGACGGGGTCACTTCTCAGCAGTCCTTTTGAGTCAGGTAGATGCAGATTGTCCTGGGGTCACTTTGCACTTCCTTGTATAGACATTTATTTCCAGCTTCATGCTTCTGGACCCTTTCACACCTGCAGGCCGTGCCAGTGGATAGAGCCAGAATGACTTTGTATCTGCTTGTCTGACACCTCTTTCCTTCCCTGTGCCCCTTCCCTATGCTGATCCCTCTCTATTCCCTCAACAAATCCGTAAGTGTTTTCCTCCTCTTCTGACTGCTGCCTGTGTATCTCTTGGCTCCTGGTCTCTGAATTTCTAGCGCAGGTATCAGTCTTCCATCTGCAAAATGCTCCATCAGATTGTCACACACCAAGCTCTCCCTGTAACTTCAGGGACTCCCCTCCATCCGACTTGAGATGCCTTCCACCTTTCCCAAGTTTCTAAGTAAAAGGATCAAAGTAGAGCTTTCTTCATGCACATCTCAACGAAGCCTCCTCGCAGGATCCTCTCACCAGTATTCTGTACCTTTAATATTTTAAAGTCTATGAGTAGGTTCAAGAAATGAAGAAGAGTTTCTTGGAAACTTCCTTTGAAAATTTGCATACAGTGAGTCAGCAACTTACAACGAACGCTTCATCTTTTGTAGGCTGGTATTTAATTAAAACTTAAATTTTAACACCTAGCAGTTTGGTTAGATGGCTAGACTTTTTAAAAAGGATGCACAGTGAGTCCATAATTATAGAAATATTCTAAAGAAAAAGATCTACAACTAAATCTAAAAAAAAAAACAGCTTTAATGAGATGTAATTCAAATACAATAGCATTCATCTTTTCAAATTATATATTTCAGTGTTTTCAGTGTATTCCCAGAATTGACAACCATCCTTACTATCTAATTTTAGAACAGTTTAAAGTCCCTCAAAAGAAGACCTATACCTCTTTCTCCTTCTCCTGTCCCCCGGTAGCCACTGTCACTCTCTGTCTCTATGGATCACTATGGCTTCTTTTACTTAATACAGTGTTCTCAGAGTTCATCCATATTATATTTCTCACTAGTACCTCATACATTTTTATGGCCAAATAATATTCCGTTGTGTGGACTTATGACACTTTGTTTATACATTCATAATTTACTACTTTGGAGCTGTTATGAATAATGTAGCTTTGAATATCTGAGTACAAGGTTTTGAGAAGAGACATCATTTTCTTTCTCTTGGGTATACAGTAGGGGTGGATTTGGTAGGATATGTAGTACCCACATAGTTAACATTTTGAGGACCTGTTTATCAAAATGACTGTACTATTTACATTCCTATCAGCAATGTGTGAGGGCCCCAGTTTCTCCACATCCTCACCAACACTTGTAATTGTCTGTTTTTTTTAAATTTTAGTCCTAGTGGTTGGGATGTTGTGTCTCCTTGTGATCTTGACTTGTATTTCCCTAAAGACTAGTGATGCTTAAAATCATTCATACTTTCTGGTCATTTGTATATGTTCTTTAGAGAAATGTATATTCATGTAGTTTTCTTTTTTTAATTAATTGGATTCTTTTGGAGGGGTTATTATTTTTTTTTTATTATGGATCCAATTCCCTTTTCAGAGAGGCTATTTGCATATTTCCTTCCCATCTGGTCACTTAATCTCCTTAAAGTATGGTACTGTCTAATGTTGTTGAAGTCCAATCTGTTTTTTTCTATTGTTGCTTTTGCTTTTGGTGTTATAATGAGGAACCACTGCCTATGTCAGTGATATTAGAATGTACTGTATGTTTTCTTCTCCTGTGAGTTCTACAGTTCAGCTCCTATATTTTGGTCTATGGTCTACTTTAAATTAGTTTCTGTATATAAGATAGGTGTCTAACTTTGTTCTTTCTCACTTGAATACACAGTTCTCCCAGCAATTATTTATTAGATAGGAAATTCTCAAGACTTAACAGCAGGAGTGTTATCGTTTTAGTGACATCTATGCTTATGAAACAAAGAAATCCAGATATTAACCAATGATAGATGCCTTTTATGTGGAGGGTTCACGTATAAATGTAATTGATTTATGACTTTTGGGGGAAGTTCTTGACCTAGGCTTGAACTATGTAAAAATAAATCTTCTCTCACAATTAGTTTTTTATTTTTATATTTTGGCAGTAGTATATCCAAGATGCTTGCCTTTGAATCAAAATTCATTTCTACCACTCTTAAGGACTCTAATATTTCTCTCTATGATTAAAAGGTAAGCTCAAATATGAGTGCTATTACCTACAAAAGTCATGAATCCAAAAATTGCATTGAGAGTCTATTTAAATATAACAGCCTCCAACTTTTACAAAAGCTTTCATGATCAACAGCTAATAAATAGGCTGAATATTCTAACAAGGTCATTTTAAAAAAATTATGTGACAGCAATAAAATTGGAAAGATTTGTTATGAGTATAGAAAAACTTAAATGCACAAAGTGTTAGAAAATTTCTCTACTTCAGCAAACTATTTTCAGGAAAATATATATTTTCAATGATCTTTAAACCTAAATAATTACCATATTATGTGTCAATCTAGGGGAATATTCTCAATGTTTGATTGCATGTGATAAAGAATTGAATTTCGTCATAAATTTATAGAAATTAGTACATGTATTAAATTTTTACACAATTAAAAGCTGCTTTTGTTTTCAGCTTTACTTCTTTGACTTTTAATTAGAGCTCTAGGGGATAAGGGAGAGGAAATACAGAATTATTTGTCCCAGTTAGTTCTTCAACTATCATCTGTCATCATTAGAAAATTAGTAAGACTTTGCCTTCCCTTTTTTTTATCCAGATATACACGGGGATGTTACAGTACACAATAACCATTTGAGATTATTTATAGAATAGGAGAGAAGGGTCAGAATAATGTTCAAGATACTGAAGTTTCAAAGATGTGATGGGACAAAGGGCTAACATGTTCCTTTGGAGGAGGTAGAAATAAGTAAATGGCTAGAGTGGTCAGTACAGGCTCAGAATGCTGTTTCTGGGAGCCAAAGTCCTAAGACGTTTTGTAGACAGATACATTAATGAACAGGAAATCTTCCTATATTCTCAACACTTCAGGAATAAATTACTGTGCACAGTAAAATGAGACTGAACAAGATTGATCTCTTAATACTAAGATCAGTGATTCCATTGCGCCTTAATATGCTAATCATCAGAAGTAAGTGAAATTTCCTCCATGATTGGCAGCTAGGAGAAGTAGAGGTACCGTGAGATCCACATGTCAAAGTATCAATCACCAGAGGAAAAAACGGATTCAAGTCTCAAATATCAGACTAAAGATAATTTTGTCAATCTTCCTCCTATGATCTAATTACAGAAATAGTAACGATCTTAAAGAAGTATTATTCAACAGAAACAATCAACTGGAGAGAGTATCATATGTAGAAATGAGATTATAAAAAAATCTATGGAAGTTGTAAAGTTGAGGAAAAGAGTGGTGATCGTGTTGACTGATGAACTGAGTGAAGGAAACCGTATTCTAGAACAGTGATGGAGAACCTTTCAGAGACTGAGTGCCAAACTAAAACCCACTTGTATATTGCAAAGTGCCAACACTGCAATAAAGATGAAGACTGAGGTTTTAGTGTAGAAAGAACAACTTTACATTAGCATCTTTCATCTTAAAAGAAAACATAATAACATGCACACCATAGGATCACCCCCACTGATCTAGAGTGCCTTGCAAGGCAACTGTGGTCAGAGCTGCATCGTATCTGTCTGTAGAGCCCCAGAGGTGATGCAGACTTAAGAGGTGCCAAGCTGGGTGTGGCAGTGCATGTCTGTCATCCCAGTGCACTGGGAGGCGGAGGCTGTATGATCCGAGGTTCAAGCCTAGACTAGAAAACAGCGAATTTTAGAGACCTTGTCTTAAAAATTTAAAAAAAATTAATTTTAAAAATAGGGATGTAGGTCAGTGTTAAGGCCCCAGATTTAATCCTCAGTGAAACACACACACACACACACACACACACACAAACACACACACACATGAAATAAAAATAAAAAATAAAGGGTCTCCCAGCATAACATCTAGCTTTCTTATCAATTTAAAGCAAAGCTTGTTAGTCAACAAGTGCAGTAGTTCAAGTAGAATACCCAAACCTTTGTGTTGCCACATTTTTATTTGTGAAAGAGCAAAAAGGGATCACTGATATTTGAAGGAAGCCTGCAACACAAGAGATTCCAAATGGGAAAATGCATTGGAAAAACAGGAAAAGTTCTAGAAAAGAAAGAATTAAAACCTTAACTCCTTAGCCTCAGAGATATCTATGAATATACTGTATATGTAAAATAAAATCAGGGTATAGTAAGAAGTGAACAATAAATTCCAACTCGAGATGTCAGACTTATCACATGCATTTAGCTCTTTCTCCTGATTGCATTAAAACAATAGTTAAAGAACGGGAAAAGGAATAAACCTATGTAAGTAGAATGTGAAATGTCCACTAGAAAATATAAAATTACAGTAAGTTTGAAGGGTTTAGGAGGAAACACAGAGAGCACTGGGGAATGCTGAAATGGAGTGGTTGGCTCACAAGATAGAGAAATTTGACTTATTATTATTAATGTGACTATAATGAGGCCCAGGGAAGGATGAATTTTAATATATTACTATAGAATTCCAACAAGAAGGCTAATGAGAGACATAGAAAAGCTATAAGTCTATGAAAGACCATGTTGGGTATATTGGTAGAAAAGAGACATTTCTTTCAAATATTAACAGAACAAAGAATGGAGGCTGAGTAACATGAGATGAGATGAGATCTTGGACTGAGAGTCAATGGGCAACAGATACACTGAGGGACTGAAAAGAGTGGTAAAAGTTTAAAACAAATGTTGAGGGAAATCTATAAAGAACTGACACAGACAAGAAATTCTCACTGAGTAGCAACTAAGTGAGAATTCAACTCACTGGAGGCTGCACTGTATCTTAATGTAGGAAATTTCACAGTGATTTTCTCTAATCATGTTCAGCCTAGGATCGAGAGGCCTAGTAATTCTTGTGTAGGTTGCCTGAAATGACTGCTTGTGGAGGACAGACAAGCAATAGTAGCATAAAGAAGGAAGTTATGGACCAGGAGGAAGTCACCAGGAGGAAGTTATGGACCAGGAGAACACACAGGAGGGAGAAAAACAAAAGAAATGAGATCAGGCTTAGTGAAAATAAGATTATCCAGAGGTGAAAGATGTGGGAGCCATGAAATAAAATACAGAGTCCTAACTCACAAAGTTAGTGTATTTAGTATGAATGAGAAAATCCAGAAGTAAAGCTGAGGATTACGAATGACATTGGATACACATCTGCATATCACATTCAGTGTTTGTTGCATAACTATTTTCTTTGTAGATAATAAAAATAAAAAATCAGAAGTGTTATATTAAAAATGAATCAAAACAATTAGGATGAAAATCACCCATGTGCAGGTTCTCTGTAAGATAATGGTGAAATAAATATTTATAAGACACTTCAGAGCAAACTGTAAGTAGTTACTTTTTTGTTTCTCAAAAGCAAAGTTTCTGTGGCAGATTTATTTTCAGAAATACATAAATTATTTTAAAAAGATATAAGACATATGCCCCACTAATAACTATTAATAGGAAAAATAATTTCTTCATGATCAGTCAATAGCCAAAAGATAAAAAGGCTAAAAAGAAGATAAAGTACTTGGATAAACGGACAATCTAAGGGTAACATTTTATCCATAAGCTTTTAAGCTGTTGCACGGGCTAACTGCATTTAATGTGGTTACCCCATGTATTTTGACTATTTCTTATGTAGTCAATAATAATAAACTCTGTATAGTTTACTGTTTAATGAACTCCAAATTTTAGTAGCTTAATGTAAGAGTGATTTATTACCTCTCGGGTGCTATGGACTCACTGGGATCAGCTGTGCGGTTCTTCTGCTCTAGGACCAGAGCTGGGGGATCTGGGTCCCTTGGCTGGCAGTTGGTGCTATATGTAGGCTGGGACTTCAGTTGAAACTGTTGACCAGGCTGCTTCTCTAGTCCTCCTGGTGGCCTTTCCATGTATCTTAGCCTTCTCACAACACCATGCTGGGACTGAATGTTTAGAGTTCTAAGTAAGCTGAAGCTCTCTTAAGAACCAGTTTTGAAATCATAAAGTGATACTGTTGATGCTTTCTATTTGTCAAAACAAGTCTTGAATCTGACCAGATTCAATTAAGAATGGTGATGTTTGGGAGCGACTGAAAAAACACAGTCATGTGCCACATAATGATTTTTGATCAATGACAGCCTGTGTGACTGTTAGTCATGATATTTCAATGTGAGTACATTAAGACATGTCTGCATTAGAAAAGCACAGTTCCAGGGGTGTCTATGGATGACTGATATGTAGGCCAGCAAATGGAGGAAAGAAGACTCACTGAAGATGTATGGGTAGCATTGACCAGTAGGCTTGTACCCTGGATGGAATGAAAAGGGAAGGAAAGAAATGTTTCCATTTTTGAAGAGCTACAGTCTTCATTTTCACCTTTAGACATCATCTTCAGGTGTTCAGTTTCTTCTGTCATCCAATGCATACTTATATCAATGACCCTCCAGTGGGCTTCCAGACCTTTGACCTTCCGTCCTCCAGCCCTCTTGCTCTGTGGCTTCCTTCTTCTTGGACTAAGCAGCTGGTGGAGCAGCCTCTGGCTCTCCAGCATCCAGATGGCTATTGTGGACTCTCCTGACTGATTCCGTAAGCCTGCCTAATAAATCCCCATGCATAATTATACATATATTTTCTATCGACTCTGTTCCTTCAGAGAACTCTGACTGATACAGACTGTGTATAAGATGGTGGTCTTGTAAGATTATACTGCCTACTGACATAATAGCTGTGTTTGTTGCATAAGTACACTCTAGGACGTTTATGTAGGGATGAAATTGCCTTCACTGCATTTCTCAGACTATATCCCTGTCATTAAGTGACACATGACCATACATACATATATTTTCAAAACCCAATAATACATGTGTACAGTTCAAAAAATAAAGTAATAAGAAGGTCTTGTATAAAAAGTAATGATTTTCTGCCCGGCCTCCACCCTGTACTCCACTACCAAGGCAGAGACTTATTTCTGTTTTTAGTTCTCATGCTTGTCTCTATCAAGGTCTAGGACTTGAATTTATGCTACTGATAAGTGAATAATGTAATCTGTTACTATTTCATAGATGCGTGTCTGTCTGAGAGAAATGATGTGAAGCACAGCCAGGGCATCCTCCTGCTGCTGCATGATCATCTCGAGTCCCGCGGGGAAGGCGAGGAGGGTCCAGATGGATGCCATTTATGCGATGGATTGTGCACAGGCCGGGACCCCTGAGCTTAGGGAGTGTGCTGTTTTATAACAAGCAGTAAACGAGACTGCGTTTTGAGCTGGGGACGATAACTCCTTCATTCTCTAAGGTCGTTCACTGCAAACAGAACCTGAGGTATGGTTCCGGTATGGAGCGGCCAGGAATTGCATTTTGGGCACATGCAGCACGATGTATTTAAGCACAGGAGACCTAAGGCAGGGTGTCTCCCGTATCTCTAAGCCAAAAGATTAAATAGTAGTTAGTTTAGACTTTAGGGACTTGTATAGCCAGTGATACATATTCTTCCACTTCGAGTATTCTTTAAAAATATATAAATCACTATGTAAAGCATTCTTAGTTTACCAAGTAAGCAAAAATAGGCCATAGGTTAAGTTTGGCCTACAGGCCATTGTTCACTGACCTCAGCTCTTAATAATACATTTATACTGATGTTTAATGATTTATCAACATTAGACCTTGTTCATTGATTTTTTTTGTTCTAGAGAAAAATGTAGCTCACTTTCACTTCACATTTGATTTTAGTTTCTTTATTAATATTTAGTTTTAGTTTCCCTGTTAATAAACTTTGCAATGATAAATGATATAGTAATAGATCTATTTCCTGTTAGCTATGGGTGGTGTTTCTGATCTGCTTTTAAAACAAGATCGTCGGTGTCTTTTTCCTTCCTTTAAACACTTTTTCTTTGGCCAAGCCTCTCAGTTTATATGCTTACTTTTACAACTTGGTCATTTTTATCTGTATTCAGTTCCCTAACTATAATTAATTCTTTGTTGCTTTTATTTGGAATAACTATATGCTTTAAAAATAAAAATATTAATACTATTGCCATCACATATTATTCACTGTGCTACCAAGAATGAAACTTGTGATTAATTTTCCTTCCTGATACGCTTATTTGTTTTCCCTGATATTACTAACTGCCTTACTTCTCTTGAATTTTCTCTTCATTGCATCCCCAATTTCTTAAAATTTCTCAAGAACAGTATCACATCTTTAAAATCCATTTTTCTTAGAAATTTGTCTTGAGTTCCTTAATATTCAAACTCCACTATGGATTGGAGACAAACTGTTTCTATATCTCATGTCTCCTTATGTGGTTCATATCTTTTACAGAAGCACATTTTCAAGTACAAACCTAAAATTGGATACGATATAGATATTCAATCCTTAGATGTTTAAAAATGTTTTTATTACACACTGGTTCAAAGTTGTTATGGTGTAAATATGAAGTGTCTTCCAAAGACTCATCCATCTACTGAGGACTTGATCCTAATGCAGTGATATTGAAAGGTAGGGCCTAAAAGACTATTAGAACGTAGGAGCACTGTACGGGGACTAAAAATAATTTTTGGATACAGAATTGTAGGTTGAAGGAGGAAAAATTTGAAGAATATTTTCAAAATTATGAAGATCTTTTATCACTTTAGCATCTGGTGTTATTGTTAAATATTCTATTTTTAATTTAATTCTTGTTCCTTATTAACTACTATCTAGATTAAGATGTATGGAGTGGGCTAGACTTAAGATCAGCTGTCTTGTCTGCCTTGAAAAATCCTGTAGATGTCTGGGACTATGAAATTTCAATTATAATGAGATTTCAATTAAAGTATGGAAAAAAGGATGTGCTAAAAGTACTTTGTGAACGTAATTAAGCTTATGAACCTTAAGATAGGAAAAACTATTGTGGATTAACTGGGTGGACCTAATGTAATCATGGGAGACCTTAAAAGCAAAGAATTTTCTTTTGTTGGATTGAGAGTAATAAAGCAGAAGGGAAAGTGAGAAAAATTTGAAACATGAAATAGGCTCAGTTACATGGAAAGCATGAGCAGAAATACAGGGGACATCCAAGACTGACACCCACCCCACAAGGAAATGTGGGCTCATTTGGACAACCCTGAGAAACTGAACTCAACCAATGAGCTCCAAGAGGGAGGCTGGAAGTACTAGTTTCTTCCGAGTGTTCGGGGGGCAATGCAGCTCTGCTAACACCTCTGTCACTATAAGAGGAGGCCTGGCTGAGCCTACTTTGACTTCTGAGCTACAGAAATGGAGATTATAATTTGTGTCGTTGTAGTTTACTAAGCATTTAGTGCTCTGTCATGGCAGTAGTAGGTAACAAATACAGAAAGTCATTAGTTGAAATCTGTATGGAAAAAAGCTAATGGCTCATTTTATTTTCAGCTCCCAACATATAGAATATCTATCTATCTCTAGGTTTACTTCCCAACTCAATGCAAACAACAACAACAACAAACAACAACAACAACAACAACCACAACCACAGATAGCTTCTCAAAGGTAGTAGAACCATCTGCATTCCGCGGAGGAGCGCTCAGTGGCTTTGAAATTTCAGAGCTGCAAATTGTGGTCTGGGCCCTCAGTGTGGTGTCCAAGTCCTACTCTTACGCTATAAAGCAAAATCTGCCAGTGAACAATTCTAAAGAATAAAAAATAGTTTTTCCTAGATGAATTAAGTGCAAAATATGAAGAAAAGACAGGAGAGAGAGAGAGAGAGAGAGAGAGAGAGAGAGAACCAAAAAGGAAACAGAAAATTCAACTAATAGAAACTTTCTAAAAACTAATAGAAAATGTTCAATAGTAATTAATATTCTAAAGAAACTAATAGAAAATGTGCAACACTAATTAATATTCTAAAGTTGTCTAAGAAGACTACTGATGTTGCAAGATTGGATACAAAATCAGAGTAAACCAAAACAATTTTAAAGCACAGAAAAGCCACTTTTAACAAAAGAAATTTTAGGAAAGCAAAACATGACATTGGAAGCAAATAAACGGTTGAAAGTTAGGGGGAAAAGAAGCAAAGTAAAAACAAGCAAACAAATAGAAAAACACATAAAAACCATTAGAAATACATGAGAAACCATTATATATTAAAAGATAAAACCAAGAAGCTCAATATCCAGTTTTAAAAAGTTTCTGACTTGCAAGCACAAGGCCCTGAGTTCGATCCCCAGCTCCAAAAAAAAAAAAAAAGTTTCTGAAAGTGAGAATCAAGAAGCAGAAAGAAGCAAAAGAATTTTGAAAGAAATGACATAAAATCTTTTTCGAAATTTTCAAGAAGGGTATTTGTTTCTAGATTAAAAAGAGTAAGTACAATTATATAATTTTCCCCTTTACATGTCAGTTGGATAGAAAGAAAAATTTCTTAATTTTTTTTTGGGTGTGTGTGTGTGTGTGTGTGTGTGTGTACATGAGCGCATGTGCTAGGGATCAAACTCAGGGCCTTATGCATGCTAGGCAAGTACTATACCACTGAGCTGCATCCCCAGACTGCTATGAGTTTTCTTTTTGATTGATGTATAGTAATTCTACATATTTATGGAGGGACAATAGGCAGTTCTGATTTATATATGCACTGGGTAATGGTCAAATCATAGTAATTAGAATATCTCTCACCTTAAACTTTTATCATTTCTTTATGGTGAGTACATTCAAAATCCTCTCTTGCCATGTGGTTTTGCTTCAGGGTGAAATGGTAAGAAAACAGAGAGAAGAAAATAAGGAAGTTCCTCCACATTTATAGTTCCTCCACATGTCCCACCTTTCCCCTTCCCCTGGTTTTAGGGGTATCCACTCTTTTCTCCTGGCTGCAGTACAATTTGTGACCAGCAAAGACTCCATCAGGTTTAGGCGGGGAGACAAAATAGCAAAAATTAAAACAGGTACGTAATGTGCCTGTTTAGGTTAATTTTTTAGGCTTTACCATCCCTGTCCAATTTGGCATTTGAGAGTCATCAGATTTTGCCTTTCTTACTTAAACTGGAGATTTCCAGCATAGCTACTGGGAGAGATAAGCAGTGGTACACACCTGCCACACAGGAAATCTAAACTAGAGTTTAAATATTTAAAAATCTTTTCTATAAAATGAAAAATCCAGCTGATTGGAAGAAATATGAGACAAAGAAACAAAGTATAAGGTTATGTGTGAAATGTTAATTCATTAAGTAATTGAATCAATAGTGATTTAAATTCCATCCAGTGCATGGGCAGGACACATTATTTGGGGAATAGTTAAACCCCTAGCTAAGAACATTAATATAATAATGTAATCCTTGACATGAGGATGAAGGTGGAGGCATCAGAAGTGATAAGGGACTTTAGAAGACACACTAAAAAAAAAGTAGATATCTGAAATTTTGACCCCGACGTGTTAAGGAGAGTCATCAGGCAAAGACTGCTGTTTATATGTCTTTGTTTCTCTCTGAGTGTTAACTATAACTTTAGGAGTAGCAGAAATGACACAAGTGCCTAAAGGTTCAACTGATGACAATTGATATGAGCTGATTAAACTGGTATGAAAAGGATCAAGAGTGAGTCCTGTCATAATCACTGTTGTCAGAGGTCGAGTGTTTTGTAGAGAACGTAGACTAGAATAGATGAAGATGAAAATCATCACACATTACTAAGGACATTAGCTTTGAACAAAGAGAGAGAAAATGAGAGAGAAGAGCAAAGAATAGTGACAGAACCAAAAAAATTATTTTGTCAAAAAGACAGTAACTGGATGGATGTTCCTTGAGAACATACTTTTAAGTGAAATAAATCAGACACTCATGAGCACACATCGAATTGTTTCTCTGATATGAGAAACCATAACTGTAAATAAGGACAAAGAGGTGTAATAGATATTATATAAAAGGAAGATAATATACAAAGGAGAGGAGTGCTAGAAAGAAAGAAGGGGAAAAGCAGAAAGGCAACAAATGAAAGAAAAGGGAAAGAGAAAATATGGAAAATGATGAATAAACCTGCTGTAAATAGGGAGGGAGGGA